>JARHVA010004799.1:1060000-1122500 GCA_037957365.1 Torreya grandis | reverse complement strand
TATTTTTGTTTTTATTACAATTCATGTTACTATGGGATTTATATTCATTTATGTTTCCCTACACAACATGGCTTCAAAGACACACCTTTTATTAGTATGTGGATGGAAGCCCTCAATGTTTAAATTCATATAATATTAATTGTTATTGCCATTGTATCCAAATCACTATTTCCAAATGTTAAAAAAGTAATTATGAGTAGGGGAAGGGGACCTTTAGTTGGGATCCCTAAATTTCGGGTCTCACATCTTTCATATTACACCACCTCATCCTATAAAAACTTGGATTAAGATTATTTAACATTTTTTAATGTCTAAATAGGTTGTCTAGGAGGAAAATATTAAATCTTGTTGATACGCCTATCTTTTAAGATAACCTTACATTATATATTAATGAACCATATTGATTTTAATTTGAGTCTTACTTGTAAAAATTATAAGCCAATGATACAATAAGGTGTTTATTTAATAAACATTATTAGTCAAAATTTTAAACTAATGGGATAAATAAGCATTTATAGGTGTGCCCATTAGATTCACTGAAAGGGTGAGAAAATAACCCTGCCCTAACTTCCCCAATCAATATCTGTGACTCATAAAAAAGTAACAACATAAAATCATAAAAAAATTAGTTTGATACAAAAATAATTACATTCCATGATATTTGAATGATAGCATTAGTTTTGATATGAATACAATAACTTTATTGCTATGTGAATAATTTGTATTGATGTGAAGACAATAACCTTAATTTTGATGCAAAGTCAACAATTTTTACTCTATGTGAATGAAAGGCTTCAGGGTTTCCATCCATATACTATCAATTGTTAAGTCTTTCATGCACATAATAATTAAGATGAATACAAAGACAATAACATTTAGTGGTATGTGAATGAAAACGTCAAGTGGTTTTATTGAAAAACCAACAACTGTTGAGTCAAGTTTAAATGTAAATATAGGTTCAAGTGTGGGAAACATTTCATTCATATAGAAATGGTGATCGAGTTGAATATGGTGGGCATGACAACATTAAGACACCAATATAATGAAAAAATGGATATCAATTTCTTTTATAGGCTTGTCGAATGTATTGGTGAGAACATTTTCTTGTTCACTAGAAGGAGCAATCAAAGTCACCCTATACTAAATGAGTTTGTAAAGAATATCCATTATTATAGGGTGAATTTGAATTTTCCTAGTAGTGAATGAAAATATTTAGGGATTCTATCTACATAACAATGTTGTGCAATAAAATAGAAATGCAACACATATATGAAGCACACAACAATAGGGTTTCTAAAAACCTCCAGTGCTTCCATTGATATACCAACAAATTTAGGTACAGATCGAAATGAAAAGCGAACAATTTTTTGGGTTCAAGTATGAGTAATTTTTCATCCTTCCAACATGGAACTTAATTGCATAATAATATTAATGAGACAAGTATCTTCCAACTTGGCCATAAAATTCAAAAAACTATTTTGGTTGATATAAACAAAATAACATTAAATTTATAATATAAAAAGGCTTTTTATCAAAATACTTACGCAGATCAAATTAAAATAAAAATAAATTTTCATAGGCAAACTATTTTACCTTTTTTATTCTTTTGTGTTTTTTCTTTGTATCATTATCATATTGGTTTCTTTTTCCTCATTATCTTGTCTGATTTTTTTTTCTTGTGTTTTTTTCTTATTTGATTTGATATGTATTTATATATTTTCTTTTCTTTTCTTAAATACCATGTTCGTTGTCTTATTTTATATTTTATAATGTCGAATCTAAAATAATTAAAATTTGACACACTCGTGCCATTATAGATCATCAACCCCTCATATGCTGTTTTAGGCACAACTTATCAACATAATAATTTAAAAATAAACCACTTTATATTTAAAATATAAACAACAAAAAATAATTTTTTTATTAAAATAAATAAAAATAAAAATAAAAATTACCAAATCAAACCCATATCAAATGAGATAATTTATATATTAAATTTAAAATTATTAATATAGTTTTTTATGATTTTCTTTAGAAACTATGTAGTGCCGTATTTAATTGTGATCAAATTATCACTAGACACCATTCCCATTGAAAATTACAGTAGCACACAAAATGCTTTTCTGTTAGATATATTTCAATTGGTTTTAAAAAAAGAAGTTGAAAATAAATGCCCAAAGTGTATAGACTATTTTTTTTTTTGGGTGGGGACGTACATAAGACCAGAATGTATAGACTATTATATTTTAGGATAAACAGTCTCCTGAATTGAAGATGCTTCCAAAGAACATACACATCACCATCTTCAATTGTTACATTTTCTTTTCTAGTGAGCGAATACCTTTCAGACTTACAAGTAGCAAATCAAAAGGCAAGAGAGCAAATATAATCAGAATTACATGTATGGTAATGGAGTAAGTACCAAAGGAAGAAATATTAATAAGACGACCAGATAAAAGGGTACAACATACGAACGCTTCTTTTATTCTTGTTTCTACAAACGGAACGTTTCCAGGAGCGTTCATTATGTTAACCAAATATATTATTTAAAGTGAAATGAGAAAAATGATAAAAAACGAAATAAAAATCGAATACAAACTAAACGAACACAACAAAATAAATCTTCTTCAATCCATTGCAAATTTAATGAAAAATTCAGTCTTTATTGGCTGCAATTCACTCTCAACCGAAGAAATTCTTTAAGCCGGACGAAATTCAGTCTTTATTGGCTGCAATTCCCTCTCAACGTGAAAAATCAAGATCAAGTCAAACTTACGGAGAATCTTCACTGCGAATTTCATGTGAGGCATCTCGGCATCTTGAGAAGCAGAGAATTTGGATAAAAATGGAGCACAGAAACTTCCAAAATGAATAAAAAGTCCAAAAGCCAGTCAATTTTTGCTCGATCAGGTGCCACTTGTTTTCATCAGCGGCTTATATGTTAAACCTTCCTAAGCTTGGCAGAAAAATTCTGGAAAGTGCAATGAATCTTCTATATAATCTCTCATTTCTCCTATTTTCACTCTTTCGACAAACCATCCAAATATATTCACATGTGAAAAATAAATAAAACAACAAAATAAAGCCTTGCAAAACTCGCCTAATTGAGAACCGTGCTCCCTTAAAACAATTCCTCGTGCATTCCACTTTTCCATCATCCTTTATCGACGACGAATTCAGATCAAGAAAGACAAAAAATAAAATAAAACCTCAAATCCTTGGCAAATGTTGTACAATTTGCTCAAAATCCAGCTCGTGGGAATCGGCTGAAGCATGCAGAGGTTGCCTTTTGATCCGTTTTTAAGCTTTTCAGTCTGCCGTGGTTTCGGCAACGAAGGTAACCTTCAAATCCTTCATTCTCGCCTTCCGTCACACTTTGCCCATGTTTCATTGAAATATGTGTGCAAATTTTACCACCACGATTTAACTAATTCCTCAGCTCGGTTGTGCTCAGAGTGACGCCAATGTTTTCACAAAATACTAAATCCGTGAATAATATCTACGATTAACAGGTAAAAACAGGTGCGCTTGCAAAAATCCGAGTTTATGGAAAACCAGGGGTATGCATAAAGTTCGCATGCTAACGAAATTGTGGGCGAATTCATTGAAACAAAGAGCATAAAATGGGCGGAAAGATGTTTAAACTTTTTGTCCCTTCGCTTTTCACATTCAAAACTTTTGACTTTTTCATACTTTCTTTTTTATGTTACTATTCTGTCTTTATGCATACAAAAGCTAGAGTTACGTGTATACTTCGTTTTTTAGGTTTTTTCTGAAAAAGTAGTATTAATTGTATAAAATTAATAATAAGGTTAATTTATATTAGAAAAAAAGTAGGCAATAAGGAATAAGGCGAGCTTAAGGAGTATATAGAAAGTGTTGTTCATGTTACTTATTGATCATAAAATGATAAAATAATTTTGATAATTTTATTTTAGAAGATAATAAGTCTAATAAATGATCAATGTATTTTAAAGTGTGCGTGGAGTTGGATTGGTTAGGTCAGTGGGTTTGTAGGTGGTAGGTTGTTAGGGTGAATTCCATCGATATTATAAAAATATTTTTATATAGGAGAGCTTTAATAATTTCCGCTGACAAATTTTATCAATACACAAGGAACCAACAGAGTGTGTACGTTGATTATGCCTAGCTGATAGAATAACACTTCAAAAATATTTGTAAAACTTTAAAATATAAACTATAAATGTATGATAATTTCAACTAACAATAACAACGGCCGCATAGCAGCTACTCCCTGCCTCTAATGCATCAGTTATATTATAAATTGTAATGTATCTTGTGTTGTGTTAATTTGGAATATTTAGAAAATAAATTTGTAGATTAATAGAAGAAAGGTTGGATATTAAGAGTTGCAAAGTTGGCATATTATTTAAATCTTTAAAAAAATTATTGAATTGTCATAATTATTTCATGATAAAATATAGTGGTGTTGGAATAAAAATAATTATATTATAAATTTTATAAATATATTCAAGTTATAATAATAATAATAATAATAATAATAATAATAATAATAATAATAATAATAATAATAATAATGCATGTGTTAGTATGCTAGTAATATTATAAATAAATAAATAAAATATATAATTTATTATTATGATAATAATAAATAAAAATCTATATAAAAATAAAAAATAAGACATGGTTAATTATATATATATATATATATAATATAATTATTATACAATGAGATTTTTTTTAAATTTTAATAATATCTTTAAATAATAATTCAATTCAAAAAAATAAAATAAATAATTAAAAAATGGTCATACATTTTTCAATAATTCGTACATTTTATAGAATTGTTAACTTTTAAAAAAAGAAGTTAGAAAGATTTATTTGTATTTATTTGACATAATTTAAGGGAACGCGAGTAATAGGGCATTGTTAACAAGATAATATGTAATTTTTGGTACATAATCAAAATTTTAGTATATCTTTTCTTATAGTTTACGATAATTTTTTTGTCATTAGGAATTATGACAATTTATATGTTGATGTTTGACTGCAAGTTGTTGGGTAGTGTTGATAGAGCCAAAATAAATTCTTATTGTAAACTACTATCGATATGAATAAATGAAAATTTAAACTTTCTTGGTACCTAGTGATTAATGCTAGGAGATTCAACACTGTGGATTCAATTGGAGTGAAAGATGACATATTGAAGGCGGGGATATTATAAGGTACAATGGATGAGCGGAGATGATGATATAAATGCAAAATTATACCAACAATCTACACCATTTTTTTAGAGAATTTCTAGCCTTAAAATCAATTTACATGTCAATTCTTTCTGCATCTAAATTGGATTGTATCAAAATGAGGTCTTACAAAGGAAGAGGCAAGGACCATCAATGTGCCAAGATTGGATGGATATCATTTCCTTGATTAAGTCATCAGAGAAATAAAACTAGGGAATTTTTGTCTAAAGTTAACACCATTTTATTGGAGAGAAGGGAGGAACGTACATTTGTTAAAGGAAGGTAACTTGGCAAGGTACTCAGGGAAGGTGATAGTTAAATTTTAATTAACAAGTGGAGCTTGAAGGATTGACCAATGACTAAAATTAATAGGAACCAACCTATTCCTAAGCGTACTTTCATCGTATGAAATGGAAACACATTAATATTCATTTTTGGATAATCTTGTGTGTATATCCATGAAACTTGGCCTTTGATTTCTTGGCCTCTTATTTTTGAAGTGAACTACATTTTGAATAGAGCATTGATTTAAATTGAACTGGCCACAAAGATAGCTATAGAGAGAGAGGAATATTAATTATATCATAATTCAAAGTATTATTTATAGAAAACCAAGGCATCCAATTGTCAATTAAATTAAAAATAAAAGTGAAAAATACTGCAATAATTTTGGAAGAAATGATGGTGGTTTATAACTGCATGAAAATGTCTTTGTTTCATTTTTTTTAAAAATTGCATTAAGAGAACATGAAAAAATCACTATGTACGTAATTAAAGGAGACAATTAATTTTGATAACTTTTTTTAAGGTTGAAAAATTAAAAATATTAAATAACAACTTTAGAAATATAATATTTTTTAGATTATATTAGTTTTTTGGGTAAAAATTATTGTTTCAATCAATTCATGGAGTTTGTTACATGGCAGGGACTAATAAAATCAACTAAGAATAATCGCTGAAGATGATCCTTGTTATGATAGATTTTTATTTTAAATAAACATAAAATAAATATTTATTTAACTAATATTATTTTACATTGACGTGTGTCTCATTATTTTATTTATTTAATTAAATTATAGTTTATGTTTTTTATGTATTAAGAATTTTTGTTTTTATATTTTAAGTATTTTATATGATTTTCTTTATAAAATAGATGTATGTTATTGTAACTTTTTTTGATTTTTTTTTTTAAAAATTAAAACAATTTGATGATGATGATGATGATGATGATGATGATGATTAATATCATATCATTTATTATTATTATTTTATAAATAATTAAATTGTTAAGAATAGTTTTAAAGAGGTCCATCTCTTTTGTTAACATGTGTTAATGTACAAATAATGCGATTAAATTTTTTCTTTTTATAAAATGAAAAATTAAATAATTTGATTTATTAAAAAATAAAATTATATTAAAAATAAATCTGTTTTATGACTGTTAAACTAATAGGAATTATGTAATAACACATATTTTATAAATCATTATATGTAAAAGAGATTGAGAATAAAATATAATTTTTAAAAACCTCTATATATTATTAGTTATTATATAACTCTTATTTATATATATATATATATATATATATATATATATATATATATATATATATATATATATATGAATGAATGAATGAATGATAAAAATTTATAATTTCTTAAAATATCTACATATTAATAGTTGAAAAAAAAAGCCATGTACCATTTCATTTTGTTTAAAATCTAATTATTAATTTTTGTATTTATTCTTAAAAAAGTATTTTTTATTTATTAAAAGATGTAATGTTTGTCCCTTCAAAGGTACATGAAGGGATAATTTGCATGCCAACAATGATTTGGGTGAATTCATTGAAACAAAGAGTATAAAATTGACCAATTAGATGTTTAAACTTTTTGTCCCTTCACTTTTCAACATTCATAATATAGAATTTTCATACCTTTTTTTAATGTTATTATTATGTGTATATTTTTTTAATGTTATTATTATGTATATATTTCCTTTTTTCCTTGTAAATGTGTCCAATGTTACCGTTTGGCTCTTCTATGGTCATGTAGGGAATGTTTGGGGCTATTGGTTACTGGGAGCATTTTGTTTTAGTTTTTAGCAGTGTTTGAAGGTTTTAAAAATGGTAGTTTCTGATATGCATTTTGGTTTTGTTAGTTTTGGACCCCAAGAGGTCTCGACCCTTTGATTTCTTGCCATCCTTGGCTTGAAGGGAGAATGTTTTGAAACCCTGAAGATACGAGAAGCTTGTGGGAAGCTCTCCACTATGTTTGAATGGCTTCCATCTAGATTTATCTCTTTCTTGAGATTGTTATGTTTCCTCTATCACAAAATTTATGGCTTCGTAGGAGACATGGATTCAAAACCACTCGAAGGGAACACTCTAAGTGGAGTGTATATTTGTAATATTCATGAATGCTTTCTTTAGGGGAAAGAATTTGCTTGGTTTCATTTTATTAGTGATCCTTAGGCTTCATTGATCCAAGTATGGGAAATGTATCTCTTAACAAAGGCTCTGGTTGGTGACCACTACGACCTGGGTAGGCCTACCCTTGCTTGGAAAATTGGGAACTTTTTTGAAATGGTTAAGATTGAGACTAAGCTCAAAGAGGGAGCTCTCCATGCCTTATCTATTGGACCAGCCCTTAGACCTGAAGGTGAGTTCAAGTTTACCTCTTCTTTTTATTTCTTCACTGTTCTAGAAGATAGATTTTGTGACAATGCCGCTAGTGTAGGATTTATGCTCTAGTTTTATTGTTCATGTCCAATGACTAGGTCAAGGCGAGACTAAGCTCAAAAGGGTCATATTATTGTGAAATATTTTTATATTTGGGGTTAATACCTCTCCATTTGACATGATCATGAGTTTGTTGTATTTGTGAAAAGATGTATTGAAATGGAAATCCCCAAGAAGGGGAATTTGGAGTGATTGAACACCCAAATTTGCAGACATGATGGAGGTCCTCTGAACCATTTTTTTAAAAGGTTGTCTTTGCTTTGCTTTATTTTTGTGTTTAGCTAAGATTGAAGGGCCTTTGGAGGAGGTAAGATCTACTGTTATTCCCATTGGAAAGATTGGTTTCTATCTCAAGACTCATTGTTGTCCAGAGTTATTTAGGGTCTTGGATCTCAATGATCAATTTTTGAGCAACTCTATTCACCTTTGTTGTGGCATTTTTAACCAGATAGCTTAATGTCAAAGCTTATGTTGGGTTTGGTGTTTTGGTAACTTTAAACTTTTGTCTCTCTTAGATCTCATAGATAATGGTTATGTCTTAAGATTTGGCATGTTTTATCTTATTATGAATCTTTGTCTCATTCATAATATTACCTGACCATTGCCCTGTTGGTCAATAAGGTTCTCTTGCTTTACTTCCAGAAATGATTTGTTTGAATTAGATTCCATAGAGGACCAAGAAATGTTTTTCGAGATCAGAATGGTATGTTGGGTCCCATGAGGGATCAGAATGGTTATTTTCGAAATTTGGACCTCATGCTCCATTACTCAAGGATGGTTTTTGGACCATCACAAATCGAAAGATAATTTATTATTTTTATGTCTTGTTTGGGACCATATAGGATTTATTCCTCTGCATTTGGTTTTGGAGACCTAGACTTCCATTTATGTCTAGGCTAGTTCTTGATCCAGTCAGAATCAAGATTTTGGTCTCTTTGAGAACTAGAGGGTTCGTTTTGAGTGTTGGGCCTCTTACTTCATCAACGATGTTGATTTCTAAGTCAACTAAAAATGACTAGGTACTTCACCAATAAAATTAGTTATTGTGTCCTTTAGTTATGAGACTTAGGCCTCTGCCTCTTCTTGTCTAGTCTGGTTTTTGGTCCAGTTAGAAATGATTGGTTGCTACACTAGTTAAATGTGGTAGTTGTCTTTTCTCTATCTAGTTTATAATTCATCCAAAACTAGTTGGTTTCTGCACTAGACAAATGTGGTAGTTTCACTTTTTGCCATGATTTATTTTTTGGTTGGGCTTTTTAGCTCTCTTTTTTGTTGGTTCTTGTTTTGGCTAGATCTTTTCTAACTACCTAGTTTGTTGCTTCTTTTTATATCTATTGTTTCCAAGGGGAGACTTAGACCCCCTGATGTATATAGGTTGGATTCCACACCAGTCAAAAGTGGGTTCACCACAATTTAAACATTAGTAATAAGTTTGATAACAAGGGTCATGTAGTGGCTAGTTCTTACTTTTGTGTTGAATAGTAGATTGCATTTGATCAATGTATCATTGAAATTGAAGTGTTAACATAAAGTAATTATTTATTTTTTTTTAACAATGACTGACAAAATATACAAATTAGTTTCATATGTCAACTAATATAGAACTTAATAAAATCCAAATAATGATAACGCAAATTGCATATAAGAGAAATAAATGTGAATTATAAAAACTTTTAGTAAGGTATATGTGAAGATAGTTGATTTATAAAAGTTATAAGATTTTGTTATATATCTTAAAAAATAGAAAACATAGTATAAGTTATATAACTAAGCACTATCAACAAATGAAAATATATTAAAGTATAGTCAAAATTTCAAAAAGTGAATCAAATTTCTATGTCGATTAGTATTAGAAAGGAGATATAGTGTGACTCTAAGATATGAGTCTTCCGTAGGAAGAAAAATTATTTATTTGTGCAAGATGAGACAATGAGTAAAAACTAGTTAAAAGAGTGAATTTTTAATATGAGAAAAAGGTTTGAAAGTAAATTATATACCTTAGTTTTGTTTACCTATATCAATGTCAAGAATAATTTTTTTTGAACTAATAAATATCTATCTATTTAGTGTAGTGTCCTTTGGATTTGGGATTGAATCCCAAATATTATCTCGCTTATAGGTGATTGGATGATGCTATTTTTTGTACAACTTGGTGAAGATGGACGAAACTTTTACCCCATTGCGACATAATATATATGCTAACATGTCTGTTGTAGCCTTGTGGATCAAATGTTGAGTATTGATTACTCTCGTTAAAGTATTGACAATACACATTCCTCTCCAAACAAGTCTAGTTTGATATTTGTATGTAAATTTATTGTAGAAATGAATTGTAGGTAGGGAATATAAAAAGTAACAAATAAAATATAATAATCTATGAGAAAAAAGTAGTGGCTATTGTTTTCTACTTAGAAATATTAATTACAAAAACAAAATTGTAAATATTTTGAAAATGCTAGAATGCAAATGCAAAAATTAAGTGATGAATAACAAAGTAGACAAAAATAAATTTTAAAAGATAATAGAAATAGGCATGGAAGCTATATTAGCAACATAAAGGACAATGAACAATGTTATCTTGAAGTCTGTGCAAAGATATAATTGTGAATATTTGTATTACATAGGTAAGCCAAGTTACATGAGGGCAATTATGGTTGTATGAGAAACTATCTATTCAAAGGGATTACCCCAAAGTGTGTAGCGGCTATCCCTTGCCTTCATAATAAATAGATTGTTACATTTAATTTTTACTTCATTAAAATCCAAATATTAACATGAAATAAATTTAAACATTTTTTAAAAAATTATGTCGAAATACAAAAAATTGTTTCATTTGTTTAAAAAATTAAAACTAAATTAACATTCTAGTTTCTTAAGTTTGAGATATTATTATAACTTTTATGAATTATGGCATTATTTCTAATGTTGTTATTAACGTATGAATTAGGAGTATTATTATTAAAATAATTGTGTTGTTATTGAAACCACATCATTTTAGTTGGATGTGTTAATGGTGTTAACTAGCTTATTATCTATAAATAAATCAAAATGTCCTGAATATGTCCGATTACAATGACGACCCCCAATACGTTGAACCCCAACAGCTGTCATGTTGCTCATCGACCGAACAGTTGCATGACATGAGACTGCATCACGGGATGATAATCCTTTGAGAGATTGCCACTTGGGATCGTGGTTCGAAGTTGAATCAACTAAAATTAGGGATTTCTGGACTGCTCCCTTCTCGTCCTCTAGGTCGGTTTCCATCTGGCCATTGGTAGACGTGTAGGATGAGAGGTGACTTTCTTCATTGGCATAATTTAAAAAATCGTGCTATCCTTCAAGAAAGAGGGAGGGAATGGTGGTGACGTCTAGATACGCTCATTTATTTATTGCTAAAATCTAGTTCCTAATATATCTGATTTTACAGCTGCAGATTGGATTCGAAAAATCTCTTCCATGCTCTACGTTATTCAAAGGCTAATCCTCTCATTGAACTATGTTCCCCATCCTTGCCGTCAGTATTCCCTCTACTAATCTTTAGCCATCTATATGAGTCGATTCACCATGTGTACTACAGGGTAGAGTGGTTGGATTGTTCTGTGGATGATCATCGTGTGGAAGGCAGACTAGCCTACCTATTGTGATCTCTTCATTTAACTGCAATGAAACACTTCTGGTTGTCTGTGGCACGACTTCAATGAACTGATCTTGATTCCAGTGTGTGATTATCTTCTTGCAAAGGCATCCAAATTTCCTGTTTGCTTATCTTATACCTTGAGTTTGGTACCTATCATAGCGGCATATGATAAGCAGTCAAACTAGTCCCATACATCTGCACCGTAAAAATATAGACAATTCCTGGTGAAGTCTAAATAAATCCTCATAGATTTTACCTATAACTAATGTAGCTCTACGAATGGTACACAGTCAACAGAGTGCAATCCCACAATCATGGCGAACTGCCTGCGATATAAGAACTCAGGAACAAGGTGGGAAGAGAAGGAAGAGGTTAAGCATTCAATCTGAGTAGATCTTGTTCCTTGTGGGTGATCCACCAGACACGGAATTTGAAGGCCGATCTGAAAGCAAATAGTAGTAAATTATAAACTTGACAAAAAAACTCCTTCGTGAATCTACAGTCCCAAAGCTTTTAGGTGATAAAGAGCTGCTATAAATCTTCGTCTATGCATTCAATCCTGAGAACACTTCCAGATCTGTGAATGAAATACCTTTGAGATACAAATCGCTCAAAACCCCTATATTAACCTCAAGGGATTGAATCGCTGGTCCCCTTTTTACAGCCTTTGAAATACGTGGCACAAATTCTCTGAGCTTCTTTGCCAGAAAATATCCAGAAAAGTTGATGCCATATGTCGCAACACCATCAGATCCATGATAAACTTTCAAGCAATCAGCGTACTCATTCAATAACTATAGCGAATGTACTAACTCTACATTAAATATGTTTGATTATTCTTAAATAATATATGAGGAATATTTTATTATTTAAATTTTAGGTTTTAAGAATTTTTTTTAAAAAAAGTTATGAAATATATATTTCAAATTGAATAAATAAAAGTTATGAAATATTTTTAAATAACATCAATCAGAATATTCTATTATTTTTATAAAAAATATTAGGAAAAAATTGCAATTATTAAAGTATTTAAAAGAAGTTGATTCAATAAAACAAAAATTACTAATTGAAAAATGAAATCAATAGATTCATGTCTTAAAAAAAACAATAAACTTAAACTATATTAAATAAAAGTAGGTAAGAAGGAAGAATGTTATAAAAATATTTATAAAGCTTTAAAATATAAATTGTAAATGTATAATAATTTTAATTAGCAATAACAATTTAAATTAATAATGAGTGGATGATGATATTTGTTATGATAATTTATTATTATTATTATTATTATTATTATTATTATTATTATTATTATTATTGAACTATTTATTTATTTTAATTATTTAATTAAATTATATTCTTTAGTATTTTTATGTGTTAATATTTTATTTTTATTTTTTATTTTAAAGTATTTTATTTCATTTTTTAAAATGATGATTATGTTATGATAAATTCTTTTTGTAAAATTATTTAAGATAAATGTCATTCAATGATTATTATTTTTAATTGAGTTGTCTAATTATTCTATTTATTTAATTAAATTATATCTTTTAATATTTTTATGTAACTATTTTTTTGAAGATACATTTTCGAATTAAAATATATTGAATATAAAATATATAATAATAATGAAATTCTCAAATATTATTATATCATTTATTAGATTTTTTAAAATAATTGAATTCTGATGAATAATTTTAAACATTTCCATATCTTATCTTAACCTATGTAAATATACAAAAAAAATGTGAAGAAAAATTTTCTTTTATAAAATTAAAAAATATCAAGTAATTTCTTATTTAATATAAAATTATATAAAAGATAATTTGTGTTTAATATTAAACTAATAAAATTTATATAGTAACACATACTTATTATAAATTACTAATGTAAACAAGATCAAAAAAATATATAATGTTTCAAAACATTTACTTATTACTAATTGTAAAAGAAAGCATTATACCCTTTAATTTTGTTTAAATCCCAGTTATTATTTTCTAATGTATTTTAAATGTTTTATTTTATTACTATACCTTTAATTTTGTATAAAGCCCAATTATTATTTTTTATGTATTTTAAAAGTTTGATTTTATTACTATTAAACCATGTAATGTTTACCATTTTGAAGTTAATGTTTTAAAACAAATGTATATTGAACATGTTAATTATCTACATGTTGATTGGATAAATTATTTTAAATATTATATGTAACCTCATTCATTAGAAAGAGGTAGACAAGTTTTTATAAATAATATAACTAGTAGTTTCCCTAAAGGTGCAAGTTATGCCGAAAGGAATGTATGCATGTTTTTTTTTTGGAATAAATTTCACAAATAGTTGGAGTGTTTACAAGTACAATATTGATATTGATTTCATATAAATAAGTCCAATTCAATTGTTTATTAAAATTCTAAACCCAAAATTTGAAATCACTCTTGGTTATTACCTAAATGGTTTGGTGGAAGTCACATATTGGATTTTCAAATATGACATGTCATTGAAATTTTCATGTATGTCTGCTCAAAAAATTGATCAAAATAAATCTAGGGCTGATGTGCATGAAGTTTTTATATGTTTAGGCATGGCATCACCAAATGTAAATCTATTTCACAATAAAACTATGCCATGACTAATCAAGTATTAATCAAGATGTTTGAGTGTGATCCCATATATCTATTTGAGAGGAGCTTCAAGGAGAGGACCTAAGCTCAAGAATCAATGACCACTATATAAAACCATTTCCCAATATATCGACCAATGATCCAAAAAACATATTGTGCCATTTATTCAGCTTATATTCTTTCATCATTGATATAACATACAAATTTTAAATTGATATCATTTTCCAAGGGAATTTATTATACACCAAATCTAGATTCATGAAAGTTGTTAGATCTACATGACCTATATCAGCCATTGCAAAAGGGTTCATATCTTGCAAGATAAGACATATTTGATTTGATTGAAATAGGACACCACATCTAATGTGTGGTTCAAATCAATGATGTAATATTTTTACTATGGGGATAAAACATTTGGGTTTTAAAGTCTATGTTTTCGCTTCCATTTATCCACATTTCTAATATATTGACACAAAAAAAAATTATTACAATACTTTAGGATCAAAAGTAGGGCACTGCATAGGCATATGTCAAACCTTTTAGCCCAAACTCATGGTCTTGATGTTAGAGTTGAAAATGTTCAAAACTGGGAAGATCCATAAAAGTGCACACTTATCAGGCTAGTGTTAATGTTTTCAGTCAATGAATAATTTAATGAATGAACTCATTTTGGTTTCTCCCTACCTCCACATATACATACTTTAGAGAATAATAATGTCTATGGATGCAAATAAATATATAACCTATTGATAAAAGTACCCATAATAATAATATATATGATATAGCAAGGTCCCATATAGATATATAGGTGGATGCATAGGTCCTAGAAAGATATATATCCAAATGGAAAGGCCTTTGATAAATATATAGGAATATGGATGGTGATGTAAAGTCTTGATATGTGTGGGGTTTTGTCCTAGATAATTACATATATAGGTATATGGATAGGTCTCTATCGAATGCATATATATTTGAGTCTCTTCCTTAGATATATAGGTTCTCATCCATCAAAGTGCCCCCATATCAAAAATATATTTGATGTAGGGAAGAACCATAGATAGATAGGGATTGTAGATTGATATATAGGCAAATGGATTTAACTTTGTTGAATATATATGTATGTGGATCTCTTTTCTATTTAGAGCCTAGAATGACCTATAGATCAACAAATAACCCCATATCTCTCTATTTAGCAGATGCTCTTAACTACTATAACTATTAAAGAGGAGTTTCAAGAAGAGGACCAAATCTCAAGAATCAATTATCAAAATGAACTACCAGTCAAAAACCAAATACCAATATCATCAACCAATGATTAGTTAAAATTGCAAACTAAATTATTTCATCTACACCAAGTCTAATAATTGATTGATATGGCCCAATATCTATATTTAAATCGATATATGTAAGCCTCTATATCTATGATAAAATTCAAGTTCCCAATCTTGTTAACATGTTGATTGATATGGCTCAATATCTACCTTTAAAATATATAGCCCATGTATGGATAAAGGTAGTTTTATGTTGTAAATGGTAGGGGTTATTTACATTTGATTTTAATTGAAATATACTCTTTGTCTACTGATTAGATCACATTCCATTACTTCCTTGATGTATTTACACCTCATCGTTTAAACTTGCATCACATTATGAAGTTATTCTACAATAAGACCAGTCCTTAGCCCTCACCATCACCCTCAATTAACTTTTTCTAAGTGGCTTAGAAATTAGTGGTGAACTAATCATTTAAAATTTATTTAACCATTGACAAGTAATTAAAATTATATCACAATTTCTATCATATATTATGTTAGAAATAACAACTATATTTAATAAAGATTCTATAATTTTTTGTAATGAAATAATTATTAAAAACTTTAATGGAGTAATCTACAATTTATCACTCAAATTACGTAGGTGGTTAATATCATATTGTTTACTCTCAATGAAATCATTTCAATTTTTAGGTTGTGTTAAATTTATGAAGTTTTACCAATTTATTTATGCACACATCTTTTTTATCTAATGAATAAATTTAAAAGCCTATTTCATAGCTTATTAATTGCTATAGCTATTTTTATATATAAATTGGGTATCATGGAAAATAATGGAGTTTATTCTAGTGTTTAGATGATTTTTATTTTGGATATAGGTATTAGATGAAATAGATGGTCAAATTAATTTCATGAAAGATTATGCTTACTAAAAAGGACAATCCACATAGCTTGATAACGTGTCAATAATACAACCCATGCATCTATCAATACATATACTGCATCACTTTGGTGATGTCATCTTCCTTCATAGTATAAGTGATTTTAGGATACTTACACAAGATTATCAATAAATAAAACATGTTTTAATGAAATGAAAAATATTCCTATATGTTCATCATAGTTTCATAATTACTTAAACATATTATTTTGTAGATATGTCTTGTAGAACCCTATAATTTACATGATCAAGAAAGATAACCTTTCCAAATAGGCCAAATGATTTCTAAAATTTAATAGCCATGTGACCTATACCATCGAGTCCCACCATATATAAATGGTTCCTAAGATTTATCATTTTGAAGTACAATATAATCCATTGCATAGACGAAATCCTTGAACGAGGATTTAGATCTTGATCACCATGTCGTCCATTATCTGTTAATTGATTTACAAATGTAATAGATGTTGAATAAGTTAAATCCATGCATTTATGTTGTATTCACTTTTTACATTTATTTTATCAACATCAA
This sequence comes from Torreya grandis, assembly GCA_037957365.1. Classification (NCBI taxonomy): domain Eukaryota; kingdom Viridiplantae; phylum Streptophyta; class Pinopsida; order Cupressales; family Taxaceae; genus Torreya; species Torreya grandis. Next base: position 1,105,530 of record JARHVA010004799.1, on the reverse strand, counting down.
GTGATGCTAATTGCCTTGAATTGATTTTATTAAACTCAACTTTCACCATTTGATTACCAATTTTTCATTAGTTGAAAAATAAAATAAGTGTTACCAACATCCACAGATTTATGTATGTGCATTTATGTCACTAACAAGTTTGCATCCATGCCACCAAACCCCATACTTAATGATACCATCATTTTCTCTATCTTTTTGGGTGAATATGCACAATTATATCCACATGAGGTGTGGTCATTTCAGTTTTTGAGCCCTAAAAAAAAGCTCTAAAGTGTTCGATAGAATTATAAGAGACTATCCAAGAATGTTAACCATAGAAACAAGTTTTCAAATCATGTTACAAGTATAATTAATTAATTGAAACATTAAATAATTTAAAGTAATTTCAATGGGAGATGGCATTGCCAACACAAAATTTATAATATGTTCTTCCTAACATATGAAATCATCAGTGGAACCCTAGACATTATTTGGTTCATCTTTAACCTTATTCATTTGCTCACCATATCCTACGACAAATGTGCATTGTCATTGAATGTGTTGTACTTATCGAATGAATAATTAGTAGTTGATTTTTGTGTTTTTATAAGTGTTTTATTTTTGTTTATGGAGATACCTATAAAAATAGATTTCTATCTAAAATTTGAACATAACCGTACTTCTCAAAAGTTATTTTGTAAGGAATCATATTTAAGTAGATTATAAGGATAAATTGCTATGAAAACAAGTTTTCCCATATCTATGGTAGAGCTAAAGGACCCTTTTTTAGATAGGTATTCACTTTTAACTGAGGCTCCAATTGGTCTTGGACATAATCGAGGGCCTAGATCCCCATGTGATCATCTATCACATGTACTAGATTTACCAACAATGACTACAACTGGCTAGAGATTACCAATAATGACTACAATTAGCCCAAAAATACTAATAATAGCCACAACAAGCCCGAGAATACCAATGATTAACCATAACCAACCTAAGAATACTAAAGAATAACTACATTCAACCTCTGATACCATACTTAAATTTGAACTTGAGTAGTGCTTGAAATAATCAAGTCACTTTACCAACTCACTTGCATCTTATCAGTGGAGGTAAAGGAATTTAATCATAATGTCATTAATCAAATTAACATAATACTTAGGTAAACATATTATATGTTCACATGAAAGTAGGGAAAAAATGTAGTAGGGATCTGGAGGAGTTTTTATCAAGCAAAGGATGTATCTTAAGAATTTATACATCTGTCATGATTGACATTTTAGAACAATGTTATGCATATGTGGTCTATACCATACAATTCAATCTAGCATTTTGGAAAGAGTATGCATAATTTATATTATTAATAGAAAATATTTTTAAATTAAGAAATTAACATTTGACTATATTTTATTTCCAAATTTCTTGGATTTAACTAATATAGATGCCCCTTGATTGAAACCAAGGGATTTGCAGTTTTGACATAGATATTGAGCAAAAATGTTATCTCTTTCCCTAAAGAATGTAACCCATCGTAGCCCAAACAATTGCATGGTAATTCAGATTGTAATTGCTCTAAGCCCATATTTACTTTACGGAACTTTTTTTGGACATCAAAATACATTATTACGAAACATGAAAGTGGTGGAAGATTTTAAGGTGAATATATGATAATGGTGAGAAGCAATTGTAAGTTAGTGGTCATGAATTTTGAGTGAAGTGTAGTCATTGATATACATGATTACACTTTCATCAGCGGCTTATCTGTTAAACCTTCCTAAGCTTGGCAGAAAAATTATGGAAAGTGCAATGAATCTTCTATATAATTTCGCATTTTTCCTATTTTTACTCTTTCGACAAATTATCCAGATATATTCACATGTGAAAAATAAATAAAACACCAAAATAAAGCCTTGCAAAACTCGCCTAATTGAGAACCCTACTCCCTTAAACAATTCCTAGTGCATTCCACTATTCCATCATCCTTTATCGACGACGAATTCAGATAAAAAAAGACAAAAAATAAAAATAAAACCTCAACTCCTTGGCAAATGTTGTACAATTTGCTCAAAATCCAGCTCGTGGAATCGGCTGAAGCATGCAGAAGTTGCCTTTTGATCCGTTTTTAAGCTTTGCAGTCTGCCGTGGTTTCGGCAACGAAGGTAACCTTCAAACCCTTCCTTCTCGCCTTCCGTCACACTTTGCCCATGTTTCATTGAAATATGTGTTTAAATTTGACTACCACGATTTAACTAATTCCTCAGCTCGGTTGTGCTCAGAGTGACGCCAATGTTTTCACAAAATAGTAAATCCGTGATAAATATCTACGGTTAACAGGTAAAACCAGGCGCGCTTTCAAAAATCCTAGTTTATGGAAAACCAGGGGTATGCATAAAGTTCGCATGCCAACGAAATTTTGGGCGAATCCATTGAAAGAAAGAGCATAAAATGGGCGGAAAGACGTTTAAACTTTTTGTCCCTACGCTTTTCACATTCATAACTTTGATTTTTTCATACTTTCTTTTTTATGTTACTATTCTGTCTTTATGCATACAAAAGCTAGAGTTACGTGTATACTTCGTTTTTTAAGGTTTTTTTAAAAAAAAGTAGTTTTAATTCTATAAAATTAATAATAAGGTTAATTTATATTAAGAAAAAGTAGGCAATAAGGAATAGGGCGAGCTTAAGTAGTATATAGAAAGTGTTGTTCATGTTATTTATTGATCATAAAATGATAAAATAATTTTGATAATTTTATTTTATAAGATAATAAGTCTAATAAATGATCAATGCATTTTAAAGTGTGCGTGGAGTTGGATTGGTTAGGTCGATGGGTTTGTGGGTGGTAGATTGTCAAGGTGAATTCCATCGATAGTATAAAAATATTTTGACATAGGGGAGCTTTGATAATTTCGGTCGACAAATTTTATCAATACACAAAGAACAAACACATTGTGCATGTTGATTATGCCTAGCTGATAGATAAACACTTCAAAAATATTTGTAAAAATTAAAAATATAAACTATAAATATATGATAATTTCAACTAACAATAACAAGGGCCGCATAGCAGCGAGTCCCTACGTCTAATGCGTCAGTTATATTAGAAATTGTAATTTATCTTGTGTTGAGTTAATTTGGGATATTTAGAAAGTAAATTTGTAGATTAATAGAAAAGAGGTTGGATATTAAGAATTGCAAAGTTGGCATATTATTTAAATCTTTAAAAATAATTTAAAAAAAATTATTGAATTGTCATAATTATTTCATGATCCTAGACTTCCATTTGTGTCCAAGCTAGTTGTTGATCCAGACAAAATCAAGATTTTGGTCCCTTTGAGAAATAGAGGGGTCGTTTTGAGTCTTGGGCCTCTTACTTCATCAGCAAAGTTGATTTCCAGTGCAACTAAAAATGATTAGGTACTTCACCAGTAAAATTAGTTGTTGTGTCCTCTAGTTATGAGACTCAGGCCTCTACCTCTTCTCATCCAGTCTAGTTTTTGGTCCAATTAAAAATGCTTGGTTGCTACGCTAGTCAAATGTGGTAGTTGTCTTTTCTCTATCTAGTTTATGATTCATCCAAAACTAGTTGGTTTCTGCACCAGACAAATGTGGTAGTTTCACTTTTTGCCATGATTTCTTTTTTGGTTGTGCTTTTCTGCTCTCTTCTTTGTTGGTTCCTTTTTTGGCTAGATCTTTTCTAACTACCTGGTTTGTTGCTCCTTTTTATATCTATTATTTCCAAGCGGAGACTTAGACCCCTTGAGGTATTCGGGTTGGATTCCACACCAGTTAAAAGTGCTTTCACCACAATTTAAACATTAATAATAAGTTTTAATAACAAGGGTCATGTAGTGGCTAGTTCCTGCCTTTGTGTTAAATAGTAGATTGCATTTGATCAGTGTATCATTGACATTGAAATGTTAACATAAACTAATTAAAAGATTTTTTTTAACAATGAGTGACAAAATATACACATTAGTTTCGTATGTCAACTAATATAGAAATTAATAAAATCCAAGTAATGATAACATAACTTACATATAGGAGAAATAAATGTGAATTATAAAAACTTGTATGAGTGACAAAATATACACATTAGTTTTGTATGCCAACTAATATAGAAATTAATAAAATCCAAGTAATGATAACATAACTTACATATAGGAGAAATAAATGTAAATTATAAAAACTTGTAGTAAGGTATATGTGAAGACAATTGATTTATAAAAGTCATAATCTTTTGTTATTCATCTTAAAAAATGGAAAACATAGTATAAGTTATATAACTAAGCACTATCAACAAATGAAAATATATTATAGTCAAAATTTACAAAAGTGAATCAAATTTCTATGTCAATTGGTATCAAAAGGAAGATATTATGTGACTATAAGATATGAGTCTTCTGTAGGAATAAAAAATATTTATCTATGCAAGATGAGACAATGAGTAAAAACTATGTAAAAGTGTGAATTTTTAATATGAGAAAAAGGTTTGAACGTAAATTACATACCTTAGTTTTTGTTCCCTATGTCAATGTGCAGATTTTTTTTTTTTTTGAACTAATAAATATCTATCTATCTAGTGTAGTGTCCTTTGGATTTGTGATTGAATCCAAAATATTATCTCACTTATAGTTAATTGGATGGCACTATTTTTTGTACAACTTGGTGAAGATGGATGAAACTTTTAACCCATTGCAACATAATATATATGCTGACATGTCTGTTGTAGCCTTGTGGATCAAATGTTGAGTATTGATTCCTCTCGTTAAATTATTGACAATACACATTCCTCTCCAAACAATTCTAGTTTAATCTTTGCATGTAAATTTATTTTTGAAATGAATTGCAGGTAGGGAATATAAAAAGTAAACAGATAAAGTATAATAATCTATGAGAAAAAAGTAGTTGCTATTGTTTTCTACTTAGAAATATTAATTACATTAAAAAAATTGTTAATATTTTGAAAATGTTGGAATGCAAATGCAAAAATTAAGTGATGAATAACAAAGTAGACAAAAATAAAATTTAAAAGATAATAGAAATAGGCATAGAAGTTATATTAGCAACACAAAGGACAATGAACAATGAACAATGTTGCCTTCAAGTCTATGCAAAGATTTAATTGTGAAGTTATATTTGTATTACATGGATAAGTCAAGTTACATGAGGGCAATTATGGTTGTATGAGAAACTATCTATTCAAAGGGATTCCCCAAAAGTGTGTAGCAGCTATCCCCTACCTTCATAATAAATAGATTGTTACATTTAATTTTTGCTTCATTAAAATCAAAATATTAACATGAAGTAAATTAAAGCATTTTTTTAAAAGATTATTTCGAAATACAAAAAATCGTTTCATTTGTTAAAAAAAATTAAAACTAAATTAACATTCTAATTTTTTAAGTTTGAGATATTATTACAATTTTTATGAATTATGTCATTATTTCTAATGTTGTTATTAACGTATGAAATAGGAGTAATGTTATTAAAATAATTGTGTTGTTATTGGAACCACATCATTTTAGTTGGGTATGTTAATGGTGTTAACTAGCTTATTATCTAAATATAAATCAAAATGTCCTAAATATGTAGGATTACAATGACGACTACCAATACGTTGAACCCCAACAGCTGTCATGTTGTTCATGGACCGAACAGTTGGATGAGATGGGACTGCATCACGGGATGATAATTCTTTGAGAGATTGCCACTTGGGATCGTGGTTCGAAGTCGAATCAACTAAAACTAGGGATTTTTGGACTGCTCCCTTCTCGCCCTCTAGGTCGGTTTCCATCAGGCCATTGGTAGACGTGTAGGATGAGAGGAGACTTTCTTCATTGGCATAATTTAAAAAATCGTGCTATCCTTCAAGAAAGAGGGAGGGAATGGTGGTGACGTCTAGATACGCTCCGTTAATTATTGCTAAAATCTAGTTCCCAATATATCTGATTTTACTGATGTAGATTGGATTGGAAAAATCTCCTCCATGTTCTACGTTATTCAAAGGCTGATCCACTCATTGAACTATGTCCCCCATCCTTGCCGTCAGTATCCCCTCTACTAATCTTTAGCCATCTACATGAGTCGATTCACCATGTGTACTACAAGGTAGAGTGGTTGGACTGTTCTGTGGATGATCATCGTGTGGAAGATAGACTAGCCTACTTATTGTGATCTCTTCATTCAACTGCAATGAAACACTTCTGGTTGTCTATGGCACGACTTCAATGGACTGATCTTGATTCCAGTGTGTGATCATCTTCTTGCAAAGGCATCCAAATTTCCTGTTTGCTTATCTTATACCTTGATTTTGGTACCTATCATAGCGGCATATGATAAGCAGTCAAACTAGTCCCATACATCTGCACGTAAAAATATAGACAATTCCTGGTGAAGTCTAAATAAATCCTCATAGATTTTACCTATATCTAATGTAGCTCTACGAATGGTACACTGTCAACAGAGTGCAATCCCATAATCATGGCCAACTGCCTGCGATATAAAAAATCAGGAACAAGGTTGGAAGAGAAGGAAGAGGTTAAGCATTCAGTCTGAGTAGATCTTGTTCCTTGTGGGTTATCCAACAGACAGGGAACTTGAAGGCCGATCTGAAAGCAAATAGTAGTAAATTATAAACTTGACAAAAAACTGCTTCGTGAATCTACAGTCCCAAAGCTTGTAGGTGATAAAGAGCTGCTATAAATATTCGTCTATGCATTCAATCCTGAGAACACTTCCAGATCTGCGAATGAAATACCTTTGAGATACAAATCGCTCAAAATCCCTATATTCACCTCAACGGATTGAATCACTGGTCCCCTTTTTACAGCCTTTGAAATACGTGGCACAAATTCTCTGAGCTTCTTTGCTAGAAAATAACTAGATATGTTGATGTCATATGTCACAACACCATCGGATCCATGAAAAACTTTCAAGCAATCAGCGTACTCGTTCAATAACTATAGCGAATGTACAAACACTACATTAAATATGTTGGATTATTCTTAAATAATATATGAGGAATATTTTATTATTTTTTTTTTTTAGGTTTTAAGAATTTTTTTTTGAAAAAGTTATGAAATATATATTTCAAATTGGTTAAATAAAAGGTGTGAAATATTCTTAAATAACATCAATCAGAATATTCTATTATTTTTATAAAAAATATTAGGAGAAATTTGAAATTATTAAAATTACATGTATTTAAAAGAAGTTGATTTAATAAAACAAAAATTACTGATTGAAAAATGAAATCAAAAGATTCATGTCTTAAAAAAACTAATAAACTTAAACTATATTAAATAAGAGTAGGTAAGAAGGAAGAATGTTATAAAAATATATATAAAGCTTTAAAATATAAATTATAAATGTACAATAATTTTAATTAGCAATAACAATTTCAATTAATAATGAGTGGATGCTGATATTTGTTATGATAAATTATTTTATTATTATAAACTTATTGAACTGCTTATTTACTTTAATTATTTAATTAAATTATATTCTTTAATATTTTTATGTGTTAATATTTTATTTTTAAGTATTTTATTTCATTTTCTTAAACGATGATTATATTATGATAAATTCTTTTCGTAAAATTATTTAAGATAAAAGTCATTTAATGATTATTATTTTCAATTGAGTTGTCTAATTATTTTATTTATTTAATTAAATTATATCTTTTAATATTTTTATGTAACTATTTTTTTGAAGATACATTTTTCAATTAAATTATATTGAATATAAAAAATATAATAATAATGAAATTCTCAAATATTATTATATCATTTATTAGATTTTTAAAAATAATTGAATTCTTCTGAATAATTTTAAGAATTTCCATATCTTATGTTAACCTATGTAAATATAAAAAAAATGTGAAGAAAATTTTTCTTTTATAAAATTAAAAAATATCAAGTAATTTATTTTTTAATATAAAATTGTATAAAAGATTATTTTTGTTTAACATTAAACTAATAAAATTTACTTAGTAACACATACTTATTATAAATTACTAAGTAAACAAGATAAAAATAATATATAATTTTTCACAACATCTACTTATTACTAATTGTAAAAGAAAGCATTATACCCTTTATTTTTATTTAAATCCCAATTATTAATTTTTTATGTATTTTAAAAGTTTTATTTTATTAATGTACCTTTGATTTTGTATAAATCCCAATTATTATTTTTTTTGTATTTTAAAAGTTTGATTTTATTACTATTAAACCATGTAATGTTTACAGTTTTGAAGCTAGTGTTTTAAGAAAAATGTCTATTGAACATGTTAATGATCTACATGTTGATTGGATAAATTATTTTAAATATTGTATGTAACCTAACTCATTAGAATGAAGCACACAAGGTTTTATAAATAATATAACTAGTAGTTTCCTCAAAGGTGCAAGTTATGCCAGAAGGAATGTATGCATGTTTTTTTTTGGAATAAATTTCACAAATAGTAGGAGTGTTTACAAGTACAATATTGATATTGATTTCATGTAAATAAGTCCACTTCAATTGTTTATTAAAATTCTAAACCCAAAATTTGAAATCACTCTTGGTTATTACCTAAATGGTTTGGTGGATGCCACATATTGGATTTGCAAATATGACATGTCATGGAAATTTTCATGTATGTCTACTCAAAAAAATGATCAAAATAAATCCAGGGCTGATGTGCATGAAGTTTTTAGATGTTTAGGCATGGAATCACCAAATGTAAATCTATTTCACAATAAAACTATGCCATGACTAATCAAGTATTAATCAAGATGTTTGAGTGTGATCCCTTATATCTATTGGAGAGGAGCTTCAAGGAGAGGACCTAAGCTCAAGAATCAATGATCACTATATAGAACCACTTCCCAGTATATCGACCAATGACCAATCAAAAAATAAATATTGTGCCATTTATTCAGCTTATATTCTTTCATTATTGATATAGCATACAAATTTTAAATTGATATCATTTTCCAAGAGGATATATTATTCACCAAATCTAGATTCATGCAAGTTGTTGGATCTACATGTCCTATATCAGCCATTTCACAAGGTTTCATATCTTGAAAGATAAGACATAGGACACCACATCTAATGTGTGGTTCAAATCAATGATGTAATATTTTTACTATGGGGATTAAACATTGGGGTTTTAAAGTCTATGTTTTTGCTTCCATTTATCCACATTGCTAATATATTGACATGAAAAAATATTAAAATACTTTAGGTCCAAAATTAGGGCACCACATAGGCATATGTCAAACCATTCAGCCCAGACTCATGGTCCTGATGTAAGAGTTGAAATTGTCCAAAACTGGTAAGATGAATACAAGTGCACACCTGTCATGCTAGTGGTAAGGTTATCAATCGATGAATAATTTAATGAATGAGCTCATTTTGGTTTCTCCCTACCTCTACCTATATATACTTTAGAGAATACTAATGTCTATTGATGGAAAGAAATGTATAACCTATTGATCAAAGTACCCATAATAATCTATATGATATAGTAAGGTCCCATATAGATATATAGGTGGATGCATAGGTCCTAGAAAGATATATATGTAAATGGATAGGTCCTTGATAAATATATAAGAAGATGGATGGTGATGTAAAGTCTAGATATGTGTGGGGTTTTGTCCTAGATAAGTACATATATAGGTATATGGATAGTTCTCTATCGAATTCATATATATTTGATTAACTTCCATAGATATATAGGTTCTCATCCATAAGAGTACCTCAATATCAAAAATATATTTGATGTAGGGATGACCCATAGATACATAGGGGTTGTAGATTGATATATAGGTGGATGGATTTAACTCTGTTGAATATATATGTATGTGGATCTCTTTTCTATCTAGAGCCTACAATGACCTATAGATCAACAAAAAACCCCATATCTCTCTATTTATAAGATGTTCTTGACTACTATAACTATTAGAGAGTTTCAAGAAGACGACCAAATCTCAAGAATTAATTATCAAAATGAACTACCAATCAAAATCCAAATACCAATATCATCAACCAATGATCAGATAAAATTACAAACTAAATTATTTCATCTACACCACGTCTAATAATTGATGGAGATGGCCCAATATCTATATGTAAATCTATATATGTAAGCCTTTGTATCTATGAGAAAAGTCAACTTCCCAATCTCGTCACCTTGTTGATTGATATGGCTCAATATCTATGTTGAAAATATATAGCTCATGTATGGATAAAGGTAGTTTTAGGTTGTAAATGGTAGGGGTTATTTGCATTTGATTTTAATTCAATTATATTCTTTTTCAACCAATTAGATCACATTCTGTTACTTCCTTGACCTTTTTATACCTCATCATTGAAACTTTCATGACATTATGAAGTTAATCTATAATAAGACCAGTCCTTAGTCCTCACCATCACCACCAATTAACTTTTGCTAAGTGGCTTAGAAATTAGTCGTGAACTAATCATTTAAATTTTATTTAACCATTGATGAGCAATTAAAATTATATCACAAGGTCAATTGTATGTTATGTTATAAATAAAAACTATATTTAATAATAATTTTACAATTTTTTGTACTAAATTAATTATTAAAAACTTTAATGGAGTAATCTAAAATTTATCACTCAAATTACGTAGGTGGTTAATATCATATTTTTTACTCTCAATCAAATCATTTCAATTTTTAGGTTGTGTTAAATTTACAAAGTTTTATGAATTTATTTATGCGAACATATTTTTTATCTGATGAAGAAATTAAAAAGCCTATTTCATAGCTTGTTAATTGCTATAACTATTTTGATATATAAATTGGGTATCATGGAAAATAATGGAGTTTATTCTTGTGTTTAGATGGTTTTTATTTTGGATATAGGTATTAGATGAAATAGATGGTTAAATTAATTTTATGAAAGATTATGCTTACCAAAATTGACAATCCACATAGCTTCATAATGTGTCAACAATACAACCCATACATCTGTCAGTACCTATACTGCATCAATCTGGTGATGTCATCTTCCTTCATAGTATCAATGATTTTAGGATACTTATACAATATTATCAATCAATAAAACATGTTTTAATGAAATGGGAAATATTATTATATGTTCGTCATAGTTTCATAATTACTTCGACATATTATTTTGCAGATATGTCTCTTAGAACCCTAGAATTTACATGATCAAGAAGAATAACCTTTCCAAATAGGCTAACTCATTTCTAAAATTTAATATCATGTGACCTATACCATCAAGCCCCACCACATATTAATGGTTCCTAAGATCTGTCATTTTGAAGTACAATATAATCCATTGTGTAGACAAAAGCCTTGAATGAGTATTTAGATCTTGATCACCATATCCTCCATTCTCTATTAATTGGTTTACAAATGTAATAGATGTTGAATATTTTGAATCCATGCATTTATGTTGTATTCAATTTTTAATTTTATTTTCTCAACATCAAGTTATGCTGATTGCCTTGAATTGATGCTATTAAACTCAACTTTCACCATTTGATTACTATTTTTTCATTATTTGAGGAATAAAACAAGTGTTACCAACATCCATAGATTTATTAATGTGCATTTATGTTACTAACGAGTTTGCATCCATGCCACCAAACTCCATAATGATACCATCATTTTCTCTATCTTTTTGGGTCAATATGCTCAATTATATCCACATGAGGTGTGGTCATTTCATTTTTTGAGCCATCAATATGCTCTAAAGTATTTGATAGAATTATAAGAGACTATCCAAAAATGTTAACCATAGAAACAACTTTTCAAATCATGTTACAAGTATAATTAATTAATTAATTGAAACATTAAATAGTTTAAAGTAACTTCACTGCCAACACAAAATTTATAATATGTTATTCCTAACATATGAAATCATCAATGGAACCCTAGACATTATTTGGTTCATCTTTAACCTTATTCATTTGCTCACCATATCCTACGACAGATGTGCCTTGTCATGGAATGTGTTGTACTTATTGAAAGAATAATTAGTATTTATTTTTCATGTTTTCTAAGTGTTTTTTGTTTTGTTTATGGAGATACCTATTTTCTATCTAAATTTTGAACATAACTGTACTTCTCAAAAGCTATTTTTTAAGGAATCATATTTAAGTAGATTATAAGGAGAAATTGCTATGAAAACAAATTTTCCCAGATCTATAGTGGGGTTAAAGGACCCTTTTTTAGATAGGTATTCACTTTTAACTATGGCTCCAATTGTTCTTGGACATAATCATGGGTGTAGATCCCCATATGATTATCTATCACATGTACCAAATTTACTAACAATTACTACAACTGGCCAGAGAATACCAATAATGACTACAATTAGCCCAAAAATACTAATCATTGGACAAACCTAGCCCAAAAATACCAATAATAGCCACAACAAGCCAAATAATACTAATGATTGGCCATAACCAACCCAAGAATACCAAATAACAACTACATTTGACCTCTGATACCATACTTAGATTTTAACATGAGTAGTGCTTGAAATAATCAAGTCACTTTACCAATTCGCCCACATCTCATCAGTGGAGGTAAAGGACTTTAATCATAATGTCAATAATCAAATTAGTATAATACTTAGGTAAACATATTATATACTCACATGAAAATAAGGAAAAAATGTAGTATGGATATGGAGGAGTTTTTATCAAGCAAAGGATGTATCTTGAGAATATATACATCTATCATGATTGACATTTTAGAACAATGTTATGCATATGTGGTCTATACCATACAATTAAAGATAGTATCTAGGAAAGGGTATGCATAATTTATATTATTAATATAAAATATTTTTAAATTAAGAAATTAACATTTGACTATATTTTATTTCCAAATTTCTTGGATTTAACTAATATAGATGCCCCTTGATTGAAAACAATGGATTTGTAGTTTCGACATAGATATTGGGGAAAAATGTTATCTCTTTTCCTAAAGAATGTAACCCATCTTATCCCAAATTATTGCACGGTAATTCAGATTGTAATTAGTCTAACCCCATATTTACTTTACACAACTTTTTTTGACATAAAAATACATTGTTACAGATCATGAAAGTGGTGGAATATTTTAAGGTGAATAAGATGATGATGGTGAGAAGAAATTTTAATTTAGAAATCATGGGTTTTGAGTGAAGTATAATCATTGATATGCATGCTTACACTTAAAAAAATCCCTCTTACTAATAAATATGTACGTATGTATTTATGCATGTGTGTGTGTGTGTGTGTGTGTGTGTGTGTGTGTGTGTGTGTGTGTGTGTGTGTGTGTGTGTGTGTGTGTGTGTGTGTGTGTGTGTGTGTGTGTGTGTGTGTGTGTGTGTGTGTGTGTGTGTGTGTTTGTGTATTGCAATAATTTTGTATATTAAAAATTAAATATATAATATGAGACATTATATTATTTTTTTCAAGGAATATTTTAGTGGGCGATATTGAAAAAACTTCTAGGTCACTAGGAGAATCAATTTTTCAATGGTGGTGAATTAGGATGGAAGTCAGATAATAATTTAGGTGAATTATGGGGTCTCAATTGGTGAATACGGTCATCTAACTCTCTGATGTAGTCACCAAGCTAAATGATTAAGCCACTTGATTATTCAATGCAATCACCTAATTACATGATGATATATGTATTTGCCTGATTATAACATGTCATGGATGACTAGATGATACAATAGGGTGAATACATCATAAATTTGGATGATCACATGATGTAATTGATGGGTTTCATGACATATCCAAATCACTACATGATGCCATCAAATTACCACATGATACAGTCATTTGGCAACATCATGTAGTCACCTAACTACATAATGTAGTCGAGGTAAGTGCATGGAGTTAGAAGATAATTTCATAGACATTTTACATGATGTGATCTTATTATTAAATAATTTTAACATATTATTAAATAAAATGATCATGTTATTGACATAATATGATCACATTGTTTAGATTATGGATTGATAATTATCAAACCATATTGTGATCACATTAATACATAATATGATTGTGTTATTGTAAAAATAATAATCCAAACACATTCTTGTTGTTTTGCACATTAAAGTATGTGAACATGTACATGGAGTTAATCTTGGGTAATCAATGCCATGAGTGTGTTATTAGAAAAGCAATATCATGATCATGTTTTTCTTATTTTGCACATAAAAGGATGTGGACATGCACATGAAGCTAATATTGACTGGAAGCTTATATTTACTAATCTAAGTATAGTTTTACATTTGTATTTTTATATTTATTTCCTCATACTTAACACTTAGATTATTTATTTATACTTTAAATTTATTTTAGTAAATATTAGAAATTAGTGTCACTTTATATCTAATAGAGTTGGTCTCATGGCTGTACGCTTGATGATGTGTAAAATATTTTTTCAAAATCTTATATGGTTAGTAATTAGGCATTTTAGTGTCTAAGTGTAGAACCTAGGGATTTTAGGGCATAACTTTTGCACTTGATGTCTATTTTTACTAAATATATAGTCATTTTAATGGTTTTTGTGCCTTCCAAATTGATTCCTAGCATTTATAAGAGTCCTAGGTTTTATAAAATTAATGTTTGAAAACTAATCATTTTGTAATTTATGCAAAGTGGTGTAATTAGAGTATCATATGTCACATTGATGACATGCAAACATAAAACAACCACTTTATATTAATTTCAATTTTTCATCATCCCTCCCTTATCCCTAATCAATTCTTACTCATGTCTCATCAACCATAATCACTCTATCATCATTCCTAATTATCCCTAATCACTCTCTCACTGAACCTCATTGTCCCTAGTCATCTCTAGTCACTCCCTCATCATTCATGATTGCTCCATCATTGAACCTCGCTATCACTCATCTTCCTAAATCACTCATTCCTCATTCCTCATCCTCCCTCATCATTTCCTCATTATCCCTCACCATCCCTCATCATCTTTAATCACTCCTTCATCATCCCTAATCACTCCCTCATTGACTCTCACCATCCCTCATCATCCCTAATCACTCTCTCATCATCCCTAATCATAACTTCATCATCCTTAATCACTCCCTCTTTATCCCTCATCATCCTTAATCATTCCATTATTGGCCCTCGTCACTTATAATCACTCCCTCATCATCCATAATCACTCCTTCATTGATCCTCACCATCCCTTGTCATCCCTAATCACTACTTCATCATACCTCATCATCTCTAATCACTCATTCTTCATCCCTCATCTCCCCTAATCACTCCCTCATTAATCATCACCATCCCTCACCATCCCTAATCACTCCTTCATCCTCTCTAATCACTCCCTCATCATCCCTAATCACTTCTTCATTGACCCTCACCATCCCTAATCATTATTTCATCATACCTCATCATCTCTAATCACTCCTTCATCCCTCATCTCCCCTAATCACTCCCTCATTAATCATCACCATCCCTCACCATCCCTAATCACTCCATCCTCTCTAATCACTCCCTCATTGACCCTCACTATCCCTCATCATTCCTATTAACTCCCTCATCATCTCTACTCAATTCCTATTCATCCCTCTTCATCCTTAATCACTCCATCTAGTACCTTGATGGAAGTATTTTGTTGGGGTTCAACAATGTTAGGAGCTACAAGTGGAGAGTTGAGTGTTATCATAAAATATAAGACATAGTGATCAAAATGACGTGGAAGGAAATTTGAAACATAAATATTTATCATATATGAAAAATATGGGCCTATTAGAAATGATGTAACTCACATGTAAAAAATTTTCAAAATAAAAGAAGCAAGTAAAACCACCATATCATCAAAAATGGGTGGTAAGTACAAGTATCACCAAGCTATATGATTTCCTAAAACCAATCAATTGATTTTTATATGACAACATGTTATTATTCAAATAATAATATTGAAGGCATTCTATTTGTATGTCTATTAATTGAGTTATCTTTAAAAAGAGTGGAAAATAATTTCCAAAAGATTAGAACAAGTAATCCAAGATTAGAAAGTGGTGCTTAATTCATAACTTCAATATTCAATCCAATGAAGAGTGTCACACTACGATCTCTCTACTTGTACATCTCAAGAAGTTATTATAGCTTATATAGTACTATATTTGGTGTTTGAATCCCATAATCTATTGATATTGAGTTTGCTTCTTCATAATTAATCTCAACATTAGAAATCAATCGCTAGTATTGCCTTTGAGATTCTTCACAATGAAGTTATTGCTTATGTTGTATTTATACCTCAGTTAATTGATCTAAATGCATTTCTCTTTTTAATTTTGTTCTTAATACATATTTTTCATCTTGAGAGGTTTCCTCTCGAATGTATTTCATATTATTTGCATGTTACCTTTTTCTACTTCTAATTGTTTGTCTATCAATTCACCTCTATGTTCTTGAAATCTTTGTTTGTCATTATCATTTCAATTTTTATTTCTTCTTCTCTTTATACATCTACAATACGTTCTTGATTTCATCTATGATATTGTCTTTATTTTTCTCTTTGATATTCTCTTCATTCTTTTTCATTTGTTAAATTCAATTTTGGTCAATCAATATCTATTTTTTTTAAAATTAAATCATATTACATAAAATATGAATAACATATTCCATTTGATCATTATAGGATATGTAAAGCATATTCATAATTCAAATATATATAGAAACATCAAATAAAATAATTTACAAACATATAGGGACATAATATATATATATATATATATATATATAGACACACACACACACACACACACACGAGAATAATATTTAATATTTTTTTATAAATTAACCCAACTAATATATTAAAAATAACCTAATTCATAGAGATATAGGAATAATTGATATCTCTACTAATTTTGGTAATCATATATACTTATAAGGAATATGAACTTATTGAAGTTAACCTCAAATCATTATAAGGGTAACCTAATGTAATTTAACTAATTAATCTATAAGTATTGGTAATCATATATAGTTACAAGCAATATGAACTTATCTAGGTCAACCTAAAGTCATTATAAGGATAACCTAGGCTAATTTGACAATTAGCCTATATTTATTGGTAATCATATATAGTTAAAAGGAATATGAAATTATCTAGGTTTTAACTTAAATCATTATCAGTGTAACCTAAGGTAATTTAACCAATTAATATATTGTTTTCCTATGTATATGAAGAAAAATATGGAGAGTAAAGCGATAAAAGAATAAAACATTTATAGGGTTTATGCTCAATGGGAGAAGGTACCATGGGTGAGAAGGAAAATGAAAGGTAGAGGTTCTCCAAGGATTATTTAAATGTATGTTTCAAACAAGCTAGGGGGGCAATCAATGACCATGAGCAGAGTGGGAGCTTGACTCATCCAATGAAAAATGAGACTTTTTGAAACAACATTCAAATTTTTTATTTGTATTGTGTCCAATGTTATCAATGTTTTTCTATTTAATATCACTACAAATAGATTTTAATGTTGGTCATTTTTCTTTACATAAGCACGACATTACACTCTCTCCTTCCCGCTCTCCAATTATAGAACATATTTTGACATAATAAAGAAAATAATATAAATAAGAATAAAATGAAAATAGTTACTTTAAACCTATAATTTTAAATAAGTAGATTATAAAAAAAAAAAAAAAAAAACTAAAGTATAATGTCAAAAATTCTAGAAAATTCAAGATATTTATAATTTGCTTCCTTTAATAAAATTAGAATATTGTAGCTTGTATGTACAAGTTGAATATGCCAACTTATTCATCATAATATTGTTATTATTATCAATGAACCTCCACATTAGTATAAAGAAGAGGTTTAAAAAAAAGGAAATAGATTGTTTGAATTTTTTTTATTAAAATTGTTAAAAATAAAATATTTAAAATAATAATTATACATTTTATTATTTAATAAATAAATCTTTTTTTTTAAATTATAAATTTACTAAAATTTTCAATTTTTTTATTTTTATAAATATAAAAAATATATGTGATAAAATATTACTATCATGTTTATTTTTATATAATTAAAAAATTATATAATAATTAATTATTTATTCTAAAAAAATTAAAAATAATAAATTAATAAAAAGTATTTAATTAATTAAAATATAAATAAATACATTGAACTCGTATTATAGGTCACCAGACATCTTTATCACTCATGCTTTCCTTTTTCATTGAAAGTACAAATATAGTGTATCCATCTATTCCTATTCCTTTGAATGAAAGAGTTGCATTTATCCCTTCTATATAAGCACAAAATTTTCCATATAATTAAGCAAAAGAGGGTGTTTCTTGTTATTGTTCCCTAATGTGTCCATGAAAATCCTTTTTAATCCCCCTTAATCTCAATCGTAGGTAATGTATTAAAGGGTTAAGGATGATATTCATCCATCATATCCTTTTAAAATGTTAAAGGAGGTAGTCAGGGGAAGGGAATTAGTAGTTGGGATCTTTATTTTTGGATTTTTGTATCGTTCATTTTATATTATTTCATATTTTAAAATTTTAAATTTAGATAGTTCAACATTTCTAAGTTCAAAAATATTTTTTGATAGAAAAAATGATATTTTAGGAAGTCGTATGATAAGTTTTTCATCAACATATCATTTTTTATACATATTTTTAGTATGACTGATCTATCGAACGAAAGGGACCAATGGTTGGGAACAAGAAATTCTAAAAAAAATGAACACATTATTTTAATGATGACTTATAATATTGACACATAAGGAGTAGATCAAAATATTTACATGTTTTTAATATGAAGTGATGTACCATGTTAGAAGACACATCAGTCATTAATGTAAAATGATGTGCCATATTGGAAGATAGGTGGCTTATTAATGTGGAATCTAATACCATTTTTTATATTATTAGGTAGGATTTTTCCATTGATGTGGCAAGTTAATTACACCCTACAAACCATGAAATCCATCTTTCCCTGCCTAGTCGCATACCTCCTCCCCTAAAATTTATAAAACCTATTTGACATTTTTTGACCATGATACATTATACATAGTAATTTTTTTCAGCATAATCAAGAGATGAAAGAATAATGTAATGTGTGTTTCATGTAACTAAACCCACACCAATGTTTTATTTATTTTTGCTTGGTTGTTATTATTATTGTGTCTTCTATATTCATGCTTTTTTGCTATGTGCATTTAAATATGAGTAAATATTTAATGGTATGTTAATGAAATGATATGGCTATTGTTAATATATTTTTCATTCATTTTGTTAGGTTATTTATTCAATTTAAACTCATGATGGAAAACTCATGGCTTATTAATATGGAATCCACCACCATTTTTCATATGGCTAGATGAGCTTATCTCTATTACTATGGCAAGTTAATGTCACCCTATATACCAATTTTTTTTTTGGTTGTTAATATTTTTGGATGGTTGTTATGGTTATTATGCCTTCAATGTTGCTATTTTCTGTTGTGTTCCTTATAGGTTCCTAGTTTTCTCAGCATGTTTTTTTATTTCTTTCTTTTTTTCGTGTGTATTAACATATAAGTAGACATTTACTAGTATTTTAATGGAATGGAATATTAATTTTCATATGTTTTCCATTCATTCTATTGTGATATTTATTCCATTCGAAATTGAGATGAAAATGCATGACTCGTTAATGTGGAAGTCACCACCATTTTCCATATGGCTAAATAAAATTTTCTTCATTACTATGGTAATTTAATGTTTTTGTGTGTGCCATAAACATCCCTGGTTATTAATATTTTTGAATGGTTGTTATGGTTATCATGCCTTCTATGTTCTTATTGTTTTTGCATTCCTTATACATTCATATTTTTTAGGATTCTTTCATTATTCATTCTTTTTTGTGCCTTCACATCTGAGTAAATGTTTAATGCTATGCTTATGGAGTGATATAATGTTACACCAAAAAAATTATCACTTCCCTTTAGTTCTTCCTCCCAAAAAATAGATGGAACCTACTTTAAATTTATCTGCAAAAGTATTCGAGCAGATCTATTCCATGTAACTGAACTCACAATAGTTTTCATTTTTATTTTCACATAATTTTTATTATTATTGTGCCTTCATTGTTCATATTTTTTTCTCCATCCTTGTGCCATTTTTGGCATGGTTTTTTAGGATTTTCTCCATTCATATGGCAAGTTAATACCACCCTAAGCACCATCATTAAATGTCTCTCCCTACCTTTTTATGTACCTCCTTCCCCAAATTGATGACAAATTTTGAGTTAGATGGGAATGAAATTTATGGGATTGACATAGCAGTAAATGTTATTATTTTTATATCAAACAGTATACTTTTCAGAATTATGTGGCCATGTTCAAAGATAATTATCTCATTAATATGCAAGGAAGTTCCTTGTTGGAGGGATGAAATGTTACACATAACTAAACCCACATCATTGGAATCTTTTCATTCCCATCTAACTCCAAATTTATTATTAATTTAATGGAAGGCTTAGAAGTTTTCCTAATTCTTGTCACATGTTCCTCATATCTTTCTATATATATTAAAATTCAAGTTACTATGGGATTTATATTAATTTATGTTTCACTACACAACATGGATTGGAAGACACACCATTTACTAGTATGTGGATGGAAGCCCTCAAATTTTGCATTCATATGATAGTAATTGTTATTACTTTTGTATCAAAATAAATGTTTCCAAATGTTTAAAAAATAATTATGAGTAGGGGAAGGGGACCAGTAGTTGGGACCCTTAACTTTGGGGTCTCACATCTTTCATATTACAGCACCTCATGCTCTAAAAACTTTGATTAAGATTGTTTAACATTTTTTAATGTCTAAGCAGGTTATTTGGGAGGTAAATATTCAATCTTGTAGACATAACTATCTTTCAACATGACTTTTATTATATATTAATGAACCATATTTACTTTGATTTGCATTTTACTTGTAAAAATTATAAGCCGATTATACAATAATGTGTTTGTTTAAAAAATATTATTAGTCAAAATTTTAAACTAGGGGCTTAATTTCACATTTGTAGGTGTGCCCATTAGATTCACTAAAAGAGGGAGAAATAAACCTTCCCTAACTTCCCTAATCATTATGTGTGACTCATAAAAAGGAAACAACATAAAATCTTTAAAAAATTAGTTTGAAACAAAAATAATTACATTTCATCATATTTGAATGATAGCATTAGGTTTGATACGAAGACAAAAAAATTTATTGCTATGAGTGAATGGTAACATTAATTTTGATGCAAATTCAATATTTTTTATTTATATGTGAATGAAATCCTTCAGGCCTTCCATCCACATACTGTCAATTGTGAAGTCTTTCATGCAAATAAAAATTAAGTTGAATACAAATACAACAACATTTAGTGGTATGTGAATGAAAATGTCAAGTGTTTCTATTGGAATACCAACAACTGTTGAGTCAAGTTTGAATGAAAAATAGGTTCAAGTGTGGGAAACATTTCATCCCTATACAAACGGTGATCGAGTTGAAGATGGTGGGCATGACAACATTAAGACACCAATATAATGAAAAAATCGATATCAATTTATTTTCTAGGCTTGTTGAATGTACTGGTGAGAACATTTTCTTGTTCACTAGGAGCAATCAAAGTCATCCTATAATAAAGGAGTTTGTTAAGAATATCCATTATTATGGGTGAATTTGAATTTTCTTGGTAGTGAATGAAAATATTTAGGGATTCTACCAACATATCGATGTTGTGCAAGAAAATAGAAATGGAATACATATATGAAGCACACAACAACATGATTTCTAAAAACCTCCAATGCGTCCATTGATATACCAACAAATTTAGATTTAGATAAAAATGAAAAGTGATCAACTTTATGGATTCAACTGTGGGTAATGTTTTATCCCTCTGACATGGGACTTAATTGCATAATAATATTAACGAGACAAGCATTTTCTAAATTGGCCATAAAATTCAAAAAACTATTTTGGTTGATACAAACAAAATAACATTAACCTTATAATATAAAAAAGGCTTTTTATCAAAATACTTACACATATTAGATTTAAAGAAACATAAATTTCCATAGGCAAACTATTTTACATTTTTTATTCTCATGTTTTTTCTTTGTATCATTATCATCTTGGTTTATTTTTCCTCATTATCTTCTCTGATTTTTTTTTTTTTTTTCTGTTTTGTTTTTTGTTTGATTGGATTTATATTTATATGTTTTTTTCATTTTTTAAATGTCATGTTTGTTGTCTTATTTTTTATTTTATAATGTCGAGTCTCAAATAATTAAAATTTGACAAACTCTTGCTATTATAGATCCTCGACAACCTCATATGCTATTTTAGGAACACCATATCAGAATCAACGTAATAATTTAAAAATAAAACCACTTTATATTTAAATTATAAATAATGAAAATAAGATTTTTTATTCAAATAAAATAAAATAAAAAATTACCAAATCAAACCCATATCAAATGAGATAATTTAGATATTAACTTTAAAATTGTTAATATATTTTTTTCTGATTATCTTTAGAAACTATGTAGTGCCATATTTAATTGTGAACAAATTATCACTAGACACCATTCCCATTGAAAATTACAGTAGCACACAAAATGCTTTTTTGTTAGAAATATTTCAATTGGTTCTTAAACATAGTTGAAAATAAATGCCCAAAGTGTATAGATTTTTTTTTTTTTTTGGTGGGGACGTACATAGGACGAGAATGTATAGACTATTATATTTTAGGATAAATAGTCCCCTGAATTGAATATGCTTCCAAAGAACATACACATCACCATCTTCAATGGTTACATTTTCTTTTCTAGTGAGGGAATACCTTTCAGACTGAAGACACCGACATGTTGGCAACATCAAAAGGCAAGAGAGCAAATATAATTAGAATCACAAGTATGGTAATAGGAGTGAACAAAAGGATGAGAGGTGGAGGCGGTAATGGAGTAAGTATCAAAGGAAGAAATATTAATAAGACGGCCAGGCAAAAGAGTATTATAATGGACTCAACACTCAAGTAGGGTACAACATATGAACACTTCTTTTACTCTATTTCTACCAACAGTGTTGATGTTGAAGGGGCAGCGTCGGGATCTCACTTCCAACCTAACTTATTGTATTATTTAAGACATAATTTGTTTGGTGGAGGCCGACAGGGAAATTGAAGAGATGTGACTCTTTCCTCTCACTTGTATATATATAGAGTGATTTCTCATTGTTGAAAAAGAATAAGGTGAAGCATAATTCACAAGGCAGAGTAGACTTCTAAGGAGTAGATCAAGTTATTTCAAGAGCAAATCAGATTTATCAAGTGTGATCTTATTCTTTGTGCTTCAAGAAGTGAAGCCATCCCTGTAGGCCTTGGATTTGGCCATTGTCAAGGAGATTGCTATTCTTATTATTCAATATATAAGAGATATATTGTTGTTGGGTTTTTCCCTTCATGTTGGAGGGTTTTCCCAGGGTATATTTTGTTGTGTTCATTGTTCATTGTGTTGCGTTTTCTGATTGTTTCAATTCTGATCATAAAACTAACATGGTATCAGAACGGGTTTGAAGAAGATCATGATCAGATTTGTTATTGTAGCAACACTATATTGTATATACCAAATATATGGCCAACTGATCTAATATCCTTATACTTCGAACGGCATGAATCTAACCTTGTCTACAAATCGACGTTACATGAATCACAAATGTCGAATAAAGGGGACTACGTTCTCATCAACACTTTTGAGGAATTGGAAGGAAAAGAGGTCGCAATGGCACTTTCCATTAATGGATGTCCATCTGTGGCAATAGGTCTTGTATTTCTTCCAAATGTTTTACAAGGGAAGGATGTCTCAAACCAGAGCAGTATGTGGGATGAAGTCGAAAGCTGCCTGGAATGGCTAGACAAGCAACGGCTGGGCTCTGTGTTATATGTTTCTTTTGGCAGCTTAGCGATGAAATACCAATAGCAGTTAGAAGAGCTGACGTTTGGGTTGAAAGGGAGCAGGCACGCGTTCCTGTGGGTTCTCTGCTCAAACATAGCTGAAAGAGAAACTGCTATTTTACTCAAGTTTTTTTTGAAGACCGAACCAGAGATCGGGCATTGATTGTGAGGCGGAAATCAAGGCAGTGATGGTGGGAGATATGTCCCGTGAGATGAACGGTTTGGGCACCTTAAAATGTCTGATTTCTTAGCAGATGAACTTAAGTCTCTAGTTCAATTTTTTTTTAGTGCCTGAATTCAACACTCTTCGACTCTACTCCAAATGAGTTCGACTCTTTTGAAGACATTATGAAGCTGTATACAAACGGATTAAAGTTGACTGAGAAATATATTCATGAACCTGCAAAGTGTTGCATATCTCTGGAGCTCTTTAAGGAAGTTTTCAAAATAGATGGTGAAACTCTGTTCAAATATCCTTTACCACAAGTCATAGCGACTGACGAATTCGCATGGAGAAAAGATGTAGAATTCACTCGACAGATGCTCTCTGATGTCAACCCTGTTCTTATAAGGCGTCTACCTACATCTTTGAGATCAGGTTGAAGGCCTGTAACAACAGCACTGTCACGGGCACGAAGGACCTAAAGATGGTGAACCTTTCGCTCAAGATGCTGTAGAGGCCGGAGGAGGCTTCCCAGCCGGACATATTCCAGCGGCTCTATCTCGATTACAATGACCGCATCTTGCCTTCCATCGGCAATGAGGTTGTCAAGTCCGTGGTGGCAAAGTTCAACGCGGACAAGCTGCTCACCGAACGCCCATACGTCTCTGCTATGGTAAGGGAGTCCCTGGTTCGTCGCGCCAAGAACTTCAACATTGTGCTGGACGATGTGGCAATCACGCACCTATCATATTCGCTGGAGTTCTGGTGAGCTGTGGAGCAGAAGCAAGTATCACAATAGGAGGCAGAAAGGTCGAGGTCTGTTGTCGCCAAAGCGGAGCAGGAGCAGAGGGCAGTGGTTATCAAGGTGGAAGGCGGGGAGGGTGTTCTTCGAATGCCCTTGTGGGAAAGCAAGTGAAAACATGGGAGAGATATTGTTTTCCCCTTTCACCCGCAAATAATTCTGGATACTCCAGTCGGGAAAGAAATGGAAACCATGTTTTCTCTATAATGCGAGATCGTTTATTGCGTGGGACTTTATTTTTTCCTCAAATTTCTATACTGTGGATGGAACTCGAGCCGAATTTCCAGTACGAGTTGGACTGCCATCCGGAACTGGACTTCCAGCCTCGAGCTTGATTGTGAAAGAAACGGAAACCACGTTTCCTCTGTAATGCGAGATCTATTATTGCGTGGAACTTTATTTTTTGCCTAGGTTTACCTTATGTTTCAGTATCTTGGTTCAGATCTCTTATTGCTTTGCGAAGAGTGGCGGGCTGATGATCGGGTGTTTCGATTCGACTTGAGCTTTGGCCTGAGGCCATTGTTAGGATTGTCAATGCCCGAATCTCAACTCACCCACCCAATAACAGACTTGATTACTATTGGGCCTGAACCCTTGACCTATGCTGAGGTTAATACTCTATTGTTCTTCATATACTCACTACAGCAATGACGTAATTGTGGGCATCGTTGACATTGAAATTTGCCCTGAGGGCGAATGCTTTCATGACAGAGGCCTGGGACCTATTCCCCCAATATGGAAGGGTGTGTGCCAAAGCGGTGTGATGTTTAATTCCTCACCCTGCAATAGGAAAATAATTGGAGCTCGCTATTTATTTAGAGGCTATGAAGCAACACATGGTCATCTTGATATAAGTG
Source organism: Torreya grandis (assembly GCA_037957365.1). Lineage (NCBI taxonomy): Eukaryota > Viridiplantae > Streptophyta > Pinopsida > Cupressales > Taxaceae > Torreya > Torreya grandis. Next base: position 1,079,752 of record JARHVA010004799.1, on the reverse strand, counting down.
AATACAAATCAGTCAGGGACAACCATAGGCGTTGAAAAGAGCCGAGTAGTTGTGTATTTAAAAAAAAAAAAAAGGATGTAAACGATGAAACACATAGTCAGATGGTAGCAATAGCCATTGAGAATTTGTATTAATGGTCATAGAATGGCATCCAATAATTAAGAGTTCTGCAGAGTTGAAAAGAGATCTATTGTGCAGTAGTTGTGATTAAGGGGGGAGTATTAGAATTAATCACCAACTACTTCTATCTCCAGCTACCTCATCGTGCCTATAATTGGGGTTAGACATGAGAGCGTCTATAGGCTAATCACTTGTCCACTTCAGGCATTAGTACATGATTCTTCAAGCTTATGTGATCTTTGACATCAAAGATTGGCTCACCTACACTTTTGGGATTTACCTATCATGGAGAAGATGGTCATGAGTCTTCCAAAATTCTACCAGGAGCATGTAGGTACCTGCAAAGGTTGTGCCATGGAATCTAAATAAGTGCTTGAGAGGTTCAAAGAGTTTAAAGCTCAGGTAGAGAACTTATCTGAGAAAAGAATCAAAGTTATGAGATCTAAAAATGAAGGGGAGTACACCTCTGAAGGATTCCATAATTTTTGCATTGAAGCAGGAATTAAGAGGGAGTTCTGTGTCCCTTACAACCCTCAATAGAATGGTGTTGCAGAAAGGCATAACAGATCTATTGTAGAAGCTGCCAAAGCTTTGATAATGAGTTCTTCTCTATGAGAGAAGTTCGAGGTGAAATCCCTTGATAATGAGTTCTTCTTTGTGAGAGAAGTTCGAGGAGAAATCCCTTGATAACGAGTTCTTCTCTATGAGAGAAGTTCGAGGTGAAATCCCTTGATAGCGAGTTCTTCTCTGTGAGAGAAGTTCGAGGTGAAATCCCTTGATAGCGATTTCTTCTCTGTGAGAGAAGTTCGAGGTGAAATCCCTTGATAATGAGTTCATCTTTATGAGAGAAGTTTGAGGTGAAATCCCTTGATAACGAGTTCTTCTCTGTGAGAGAAGTTCGAGGTGAAATCCCTTGATAACGAGTTCTTCTTTATGAGAGAAGTTCGAGGTGAAATCCCTTGATAGCGAGTTCTTCTCTGTGAGAGAAGTTCGAGGTGAAATCCCTTGATAACAAGTTCTTCTCTGTGAGAGGAGTTCGAGGTGAAATTCATTGATTCCATCCTCTAGGAGAACCATGGTGGATGTCATGTAATGTGATGAACACTTGTACATTCTATACATTGTTGTAGCCATTGTGATTGACATCACAATGAGGTGATATGTCTTATGTTGCTGGAAGTATCCTCCCTAGCTGAGAGGGAGTGTTGATGTTGAAGGGGCAGCGTCGGGATCTCACTTCCAACCTAACTTATTGTATTATTTAAGACATAATTTGTTTGGTGGAGGCCGACAGGGAAATTGAAGAGATGTGACTCTTTCCTCTCACTTGTATATATATAAAGTGATTTCTCATTGTTGAAAAAGAATAAGGTGAAGCATAATTCACAAGGCAGAGCAGACTTCTAAGGAGTAGATCAAGTTATTTCAAGAGCAAATCAGATTTATCAAGTGTGATCTTATTCTTTGTGCTTCAAGAAGTGAAGCCATCCCTGTAGGCCTTGGATTTGGCCATTGTCAAAGAGATTGCTATTCTTATTATTCAATATATAAGAGATATATTGTTGCTGGGTTTTTCCCTTCATTTTGGAGGGTTTTCCCAAGGTATATTTTGTTGTGTTCATTGTTCATTGTGTTGCATTTTCTGATTGTTTCAATTCTGATCATAAAACTAACAAACGGAATGTTTCCAGGAGCGTTCATTGTGTTCAGCAAATATATTATTTAAAGTATAATAAGAAAAATGATAAAAATAAAATAAAAATCGAATACAAACTAAACTAACGCAACAAAATAAATCTTCAATCCATTGCAAATTTTATAAATAAATCAGTCTTTATTGGCTGCAATTCCCTCTCAACCGAAGAAATTCTTTAAGCCGGAAGAAATTCAACGTGAAAAATCAAGATCAAGTCAAACTTACGGAGAATCTTCACTGTGAATTTCATGTGAGGCATTTCCGCCTCTTCGGAAGGAGAAAATTTGGAACAAAATGGAGCACAGGAACTTCCAAAATGCATCAAAAGTCCAAAAGCCAGTCAACTTTTGCTCGATCAGGTGCCACCTGTCTTCACATCAGCGGCTTATCTGTTAAACCTTCCTAAGCTTGGCAGAAAAATTCTGGAAAGTGCAATGAATCTTCTATATAATTGCGCATTTCTCCTGTGTTTACTCTTTCGACAAACTATCCAGATATATTCACATTTGAAAAATAAATTAAACACCAAAATAGAGCCTTGCAAAACTCGCCTAATTGAGAACCCTACTGCCGTAAACAATTCCTCGTGCATTCATTTGTTCCATCATCCTTTGTCGACGACGAATATTCAGATCAAAAAATGAAAAAAATAAAATAAAACCTCAAATCCTTAACCAACGTTGTATACTTTGCACAAAATCGAGCTCGTTGGAATCGGCTAAAGCATGCAGAGGTTGTCGTTTTATTCGTTTTTAAGATTTGCAGTCGGCAACGAAGGTAACCTTCAAACCCTTCCTTCTCGCCTTCCGTCACACTTTGCCCATGTTTCATTGAAAATGTGTTTAAATTTTCCCACCACGATTTAACTAATTCCTCAGCTGGGTTGTGCTCAGAGTGACGCCAATGTTTTCACAAAATAGTAAATCCGTAATAAATATGTACGGGTAACAGGTAAAACAAGGTGCGCCTGCAAAAATCCAAGTTTATGGAAAACCAGGGGTATGCATAAAGTTCGCATGCCAACGAAATTTTGGGCGATTTCATTGAAACAAAGAGCATAAAATGGGCGGAAAGATGTTTCAACTTTTTGTCCTTTCGCTTTTCACATTCACAACTTTGACATTTTCATACTTCCGTTTTTTTTTCGTTACTATTTTGTCTTTATGCATAGAAAAGCTAGAGTTATCTGTATACTTTTTTTTGTTTTTTGTTTTTTGAAAAAGTAATTTTAATTCTATAAAATTAATAATAAGGTTCATTTATATTAAAAAATAGTAGGCAATAAGAAATAGGGTGAGCTTAAGCAGTATATAGAAAGTGTTGGCCATGTTATTTATCGATTATAAAATGATAAAATAATTTTGATAATTTTATTTTAGAAGTTAATAAATCTATCAAATGATCAATGTGTTTTAAAGTGTGCTTAGAGTTGGATTAGTTAGGTTGGTGGGTTTGTGGGTGTTAGGTTGTTGGGTTGAATTCTATCGATAGTATAAAAATATTTTGACATAGGGGAGCTTTAATAATTTCGATCGATATATTTTATCAATAAACAAAGAACCAACATATTGTGTGTACTAATTATGTCGAACTCACGGAATAACACTTCAAAAATATTTATAAAAATTTAAAATATAAACTGTAAATATATGATAATTTCAGCTAACAATAACAAGGGCCACATAGCGGCTAGCCTCTACCTCTAATACACCAATTGTATTAGAAATTGCAATGTATCTTGTGTTGAGTTAATTTGAGATATTTAGAAAGTAAAGTTGTAGATTAATAAGAGAAAGGTTGGATATTAAGAGTTGCAAAGTTGACATATTATTTAAATCTTTAAAAATAATTAAATTTTTCATTCAATTATCATAATTATTTTGTAATAAAATTTAGTAGTGTTGGAATAAAAATAATTATATTATAAATTGTATAAATATATTCAACTTACAATAATAATAATAATAATAATAATAATAATAATAATAATAATAATAATAATAATAATAATAATAATAATAATAATAATAATAATAGCTTTAACATTGAATATATCTAATGCATGTGTCAATAAGATAGTAATATTATAAATAAATAAAATGTATAATTTATTTATTATGATAATAATAAATAAAAATCAATATAAAAATAAAAAAAATAAGACATTGTTAATTAAATATAAATATTTTTAAAAATTTTATGTTATATAAATATTATAAAATGACAAGTATTTTTAAATTTTTAATATCTTTGAATAATAAATCAATTCAAAAAAATAAAATAAATAATAAAAAAATGGTCATACATTTTTTAATAATTTTTACATTTTATAAAATTGTTCAATTTTTAATAAAGAAGATAGAAAGATACTTTTGTATTTATTTGACATAATGTAAGGGAATGCGAGTAATATGATGTTGTTAACGTGCTGATACACAATTATCAGCACACAATTGAAAGTTTAGTATATCTTTTCCTATAGTTTATGACTATTTTTTTTATCATTAGGAATTATGACAAATTGCATGTCAAAGTTTGACTCCAAGTTGTTGGGCAGTGTTGATAGTGCCAAAATAAATTATTGATATGAATAAATAAAAATTTAAATTGTTTTTAGTACCTCTTGATTAATGCCGGTAGATTCAACACCATGGATTCAATTGGAATGAATGATGGCATATTGAAGGTGGGGATATTTTAACGTACAATGGTTGAGTGGAGATGTTGATATAAATGCAAAATTATAGCAACAGTGTACACCATTTTTTTGGACAATTTATAGCCTTAAAATCAATTTACATGTCAATTCTTTCTGCATCTAAATTGGATTGTATCGAAATGAGGTCATATAGAGGAAGAGGCAAGGACCATCAATGTGCCAAGAATGGATGAATATCACATCCTTGATTAAGTCATCAGAGAAATAAAGATTGGAAATCTCTATCTAGAGTTAACACCATTTTTTTGGAGAGAAGGGAGGAGCGTACATCTGTTAAGGGAAGGTAGCTTGGCAAGGCACACAGTCATAGTAATAGTTAAATTTTAACTAATAAGTGGACCCTGGATAACTAACCAAGTGTAAAAAATGTTGAATATTTTTAGTCTTTCTCCAATCCACAATTGACAATGAGTAAAATTAATAGAAACCAGCCTATTCCCAACTGTACTTTTACCATATGAAATGCTAACATTATTCTTGCACATTAATATTCATTTCTGGATAATCCTGTGTCTATCTCCATGAAAATTGGCCTCTAATTTCTTAGCCTCTAATTTTGGAAGTGAATTTCATTTCGAATAGAGTGCTGATTTATACTAAATTGGCCACAAAGATAGCTACGAACATAAGAATATTAATTATATCATAACTCAAAGTAATATTTAGAGAAAATCGAAGCATTCCAAGTGTCAATTAAATAAAATTGAAAAATGCTGAAATATTTTTATAAAAAATGATGATGGTTTATAAATGCATGGAAATATGTTCGTTTTAATTTTTTTTAAAATTGCATTACGAGAACATGAAAAAATTGCTATGTAACCAATTAAATGAGAAAATTAATTTTGATGGCTTTTTTTAAGGTCGAAAAATTATAAAAATTAAATAACAACTATAGATATATAATAATTCTTACATTTGATTAGTTCTTTGGGTAAAAATTATTGTTTCAATCGATTCATGGAGTTCCTTGCAAGACAAGGACTAATAACATCAACTAATAATAACGGGTGAAGATGATCCTTGTTATAATAGATTCTTATTTTAAATATACTTAAAATAAATATTTATTTAACTACATTTATTTTACATTGAATTGTGTTTCATTATTTTATTTATTTAATTTAATTATATTCTTTATTTTTTATGTGTTAATAATTTATTTTTTATTTTTTAATTATTTTATTTGATTCTTTATAAAATAGATGTATGTTATTGTAACTTGATTTGAACGATTTTTTTTAAATAACAACAAAAAAAACAACAACAACAACAACAACAACAACAACAACAACAACAACAACAACAACAACAACAACAACAACAACAATATATTTTTTAAAACAATTAAATTGTTAAGAATAGTTTTAAAGAGCTCCATCTCTTATGTTAATATGTGTTAATGTACAAAGAACGTGATTAATTTTGTTTTTTTTTTCTAAAATTAAGAATTAAATAATTTGATTTATTAAAAAATAAAATTATATTAAAAATAACTCTATTTTATGATTGTTAAACTAATAAAAATTGTGTAATAACTCACCTTTTTATAAATAATTATATGTAAAAGAGATTGAAAATAAAACTTTATTTTTAAAAGCCTCTATATAATATTAATTATTAAATAAATCTTATTTATTTCACACACACACACACACACACACACACACACACACACACACACACACACACACACACACACACACACACACACACACACACACACACACACACACACACACACACACACACACACACACACACAAAAGATTAATTAAAAAAATTATAATTTTTTTAAAAATATTTACATAAAGCCATGTACCCTTTAATTTTGTTTAAAACCTAATTATTAACTTTTAAATTTATTTTTAAAAAATTATTTTCTATTTATTAAAAGATGTAATGTTTGGTGCTTCAAAGCTACATAAAGGGATAATTTTTATTTAAAAATTTTGAATGCCAACATTTTTTTGGGTGAATTCATTGAAACAAACAGTATAAAATTGGCCAATGAGTTGTTTAAAGCTTTTGTACCTTCAGTTTTCAACATTCACAAGTTAGACTTTTTCATACCTTTTTAATGTTATTATTTTGTGTAAATTTCCTTTTTTTATATGTTTGAAAAAATATAGTAGTTTTACCTATGAATCTGTCCAATGCTATAGTTTGGCTTCTCTATGGTCAGGCAAGGAAAATTTGGGGCTACTGGTTACTAGGAGCATTTGGTTTTTGTTCTCAGCAGTGTTGGAAGGTCTAAAAAAAGGTTAGTTTCTGATATGCATTCTAGATCTATATTCATTTTGGGACATGAGAAGGCTTGACCCTTTGATTTCTTGGCTCCTGTTCAACGGATCTATGTGCATCCTTGACAAAGAGGGAGTAAGTTTTGAAAGCCTAAAGATATGGGGAGCTTGTGGGAAGCTCTCCACTATGTTTGAATGGCTTCCATCTGGATTAATCTCTTTCCTAAGATTGGTAAATTTCCTCTATCCAAAAAGTTACGACTTTGCAGGAGACATAGATTCAAAACCACTCGAGTGGAAAACTCCAAGTGGACTGTATATTTTTCATTTTCATGAATGCTTTCTTTAGGGTAAATAATTTGTCTTGTTTCATATTTTTAGTGATCCTTTGGCTTCATTGATGCAAGTAAGTGAAATTCATCTCTTAACAAAGGCTTTGGTTGGTGACCGTTACGACCTAGGTAGGCCTACCCTTTCCTGCCAAATTGGAAACATTTCTAAAATGGTTAAGACTAAGACTGGGCTCAAAGAGGGAGCTCTCCACACCTTATCTATTGGAAAAGGCCTCAACCCTGAAGGTGAGTTCGAGTTTACCTCCTCTTCTTATTTTTGTACTATTTTGGAAGATAGAGTTTATGACAATGCCAACTGGTGTAGGATTTATGCACTATATTTATTGTTCAGCTCTAGTGACTGGCCTAGGGCTGAGACTAAGCTCAAAAGGATATTATTATTGTGAAATATTTCTATCTTTTGGGTCATTACCTCCATTTTTATTGATCATGAGTTTGATACATTTGTGAAAAGATGCACTGAAATGGAAATCCCCAAGAAATGGAATTTGGAGTTATTGAACACCCAGATTTGTAGATGTGATGAAGGTCCTCCGAACCATTTTTATAAGGGTTATTATGTTTAGCTAGGATTGGGATTGAAGGGCCTCTGGAGGAGGTAAGATCTACTGTTATTCCCATTGGAAAGAATGGTTTCTATCTCAGGACTCATTATTATCCATATTTGTTTAGGCTCGAGGCTCTCAATTATCATTTTTTGAGAAAATATGTTCACCTTTGTTGTGGGGTTTTTAACCAGATAGGTTCTAGGCAAAGCCTATGTTGGGTTTGGTGTTTTGTTAGCTTTAAGCTTTCATCTCTCTCATCTCTCAGATCTCAAAGATAATGGTTATGTCTCAAGATTTGGTATGTTTTATCCCACTCTAAATCTTGGTCTCATTCATAATATTTCTTGGCTATTGCCTTGTTCGTCAGTAGGGTTCTCTTGCTTTCCTTTTAGCAATGCTATGTTTGAACCATATTCCATAAGGGACTAAGAAATTTTTTTCTCTTTTCATTATTTTTGGAAACCTGGACCTCCAATTGTGTCCAAGTTGGATCTCGATCTAGTCAAATTGATTTTTTGGTCTTCTATGACCATACTGGTCCTTTTGAGCCTTAGTCTTCTTGCTCCATTAGTCTAGGCAAGTTTTTGGTCCAGAAAAAATTGGTGCTAGTTAAAATTATGGTATGTTGGGTCACGTGAGGGATCAGAATGGTTATTTTAGAGATCTAAGCCTTGTGCTCCTTTAGTCAAGGATGGTTTCTGGCCCATCTAAAATTGATAGATAATTTGTTGGTTTTGGGTCTTGCTAGTGACCCCATATGATTTATTCCTCTACATTTCATTCTGGAGACCTAGACTACTATTTGTGTTTACACTAGTTGTTGATCCAATCAAAATCAAGATTTTAGTACCTTTGAGACCTAGAGAGTTCATTTTGAAACTTGTGCCTCTTACTTCGTCAAACCAATCTAGTTTTTGATCTGACTAAAAATGACTAGGTAATTCATGAGTAAAATTATTTGTTTTGTCCTTTAGTTTTGAGACTTGAGCCTCTACTTCTTCTTTTCCAGTCTGGTTTTCAATCCAATTAGAAATGATTGGTTGTTACACTAGTCAAATGTGGTAGTTTCTTTTTCTCTCTCTAGTTTATGATTCATCCAAAACCAATTGGTTTATGCACTAGAAAAATATGGTAGTTTCACTTTTTGCCATTATTTCTTTTTTTTGGTTGGGTCTTTCTACTCCCTTCTTTGTTGGTTCCTTTTATGGCTGGATCTTTTTTGACTACAAGGTTTGTTGTTCCTTTTTATATCTATTATTGCCAATGGGAGACTTCAACCTCCTAATTTATATGGGTTAGATTCCACATCTGACACTCATATATGGTAACTATTACTTTATTATTTGATTAAATGTCTAGTATAGTCTTCACCCTTGCATCATAAAATGCTTTTGTGTAGGCATGGGTAGCTTCTAGATTGACATACTTTATTTTAGTGTCCATCTTCTCTTCCCTTAGTGTGAGAAATGCATGATGCAACTTATAAACATCTATGGTATTTTTAACCAATGCATTTTCCAACTTCATAACCTATTCCATGCATCATTAAGAAGCTCAAATAAAAATTGGTTTTCCCTCTCAAATTATTGGTATTTTATAGACGCTAGTGATATTTACAAATCAATATGTTCTTCTAATCCCATTACATTCTTGAATCTCATCCTTAGTAGAAGTTATTCCATTTCCTTAAGAAATTGAGAAGCCACATTATTTTCTATATTTGGGACTTCATCTGCAAAAAATACACATGAAATTCAAAGATAACATTCAATATTTTCAACATTGATAAGATAAAAAAAACCTAAACATATATGAGGGTCTATGACAATATTCAAAAGCTAGTAACATCCAATTTTTTATATTACAAATAATTTACTTACACATAGAGTTTTCTAACTTAAATGAAAATAAAGAAATCATTATATTAGCCCAATGCTAACAAATGAGAAAAGTGGAAAAGTGAAATCAATAGTAGTACATGTTACAATGGCTAATGATGAATTTGTAAATTACTTTAACAAACTCAATACCAATAGAAAATACCATAATTATTTACCTATGGCATGGTCATTTTGATGGATTGTAGTGTTGCCCCATTCTTTCTCACCCATCCTTCCCTACCTCTAGCTACGACCTATAGACATCAATAGTTATTATGTCAATTGCATAAATATACAAACAAATGATATGAGACAAAAGAATGTTAGAGAGACAATCCATGCATACAAATATTATATTGCACTCCTTCCCACCATAGTTACTTTTATAGAGACATAAAGACATGCAAACATGCAAACTTTGTCACCAACATGTGAAAGAATGAAAAGTGTATAAGGTATACATGTGAACATGATATATCTTCAAGCAAAAACATCACATACAATACACATTAAAAATATATGATGAGTACATGGTAAAAACATTGCACTATTCAACCAAGCATCACTTTCTAATAAATTGGTTAGTGCAAATTAACCACCAAACCATTACTTAAGTCATACATAAATTAAAAAAACTATGTATTCAACACAAACTAGAAACAACACTCTTGTATTGAAATCTCTTGTCCAAATAATATGTTTGACCACACATCATACATGTCATACATATTATGCCAAAATGTATGTGTATATACAATAATGTCAAAGGTAGTAGCTGCAAGGCAATAACATTGTTCATGTCATGGACATTAGGCATTTGTAAATGGACAAACAAGTGGAAGTGGTCAACTACATGAATGAATGTATATGCACATGTCATCCTAGACACATGCATTTGAAAATGTGTAGTTTATAAATGTCAACAAAAAGTAAGAATAAGAAACCAACATAAAGAATGAACTTGTCAGTTTTTATAAATAATAAGTAACTATCATGCCTCCTAAATATGGTTCATCCATGCCTATGAATTTTCCAACTCATCTCCAACAAAAACCTATATACAATAACAATATACAACACTATCAAAATATTTAATGGCAGGGTTCAAAGAAAGGTAGGAGGAATAAAGAAGAATGCATATAATATGTAGTCATCATAAGAAGTACAATATCAATTTGTGGGGAAACCTATCATCAATACTTTCATTTATTACACCCGCTTCCACCCCCTAATAAACATATCTACCATTCCAAAAATGCATTTCTCTCAAAGGAATGTGATTGTCATCACTAGAATGGGCTTGAGGGTCATTCCTCTATAATTGGAATGGCGATTGTTTAAGAAATATGAATGTTAATATTGAGTAAGTTGAATTGTACTTAACATTAATTTCATGAAAACTAATCAACATAATGCATTTAACTTGAGGTCCATTATTGTATGCACCTTAGTGTTGCTCTACCCATTTTCTTTCTTTCTCCATTTGTCAATGATATTCTCTTCACTAAATTTAGGATTCCCTTATCTGTGTCAAGTTTTTAGTCCAATCATATGCACCCATGTCATCATTGATAGACTTCAAGTCTATCTCACTGAGATAACATAACTCAGAGACATCCTCTCTAGCAAACCATGATCTTTTTAGCCTGTCTCTCTTGTTGATGCTTTGGTTTTTCAACAATCATTTTATTAGCCTCTTTTTTGTTTGTCTTTTCATGATTTTTATTCCCTTTGGCTTACATTTCCCACTTCGAGCATGTCTAAGGGGGCCTCTTTTGAATAGGTTATTGACTATGTTTTTTCAGAGTTATGATGTTGGGTGTCATGTTGGTGCAAATTTGTAAATAAAACTATTATTAATGAATAAGAGCCATATTACAGCTAGAGTACCTATCCTTTTGTAGGGTAGAAGAAATTGTTTATTATGTTACATGATAGTTGGTTGAGGCTCTTCACACTTCTTTGAAATGTCAATGTTGGTCTCAGCCATTGATCCCACTTGCATGAATCAATCATGCTCATGTGCTCCATTAGATATTGTGTTTAAGATTCATGATCATGTCACTCAGTATATCTAGTATGAGATTTATTATGCATCATCAGATCTTGGTGTTTTAAAAAATTATTTAACATATATATTTCTATTGGATAAAATTACTGAAACATAACTCCTATAGCCTCATTTTCATTGAGCAAAAAGGCGATGGCAAAAATCCTAAAGTGTCTTTGTAGAAAGGCCAAAAGACACTTTCAAAAATATTGAAGGGCACTTCATGGAAACAAGGTCTCAAGACAAAAGTCCTAAAGGGTATTCTCAAAAAGGTTAAAGGGTAAAGGCCTGAGACCACTCTGTGATATAAAATATAAATGACACTTTCAGAAAGTCTGAAGGGTATGTGCCTATGACAGAAAGGCCAAAGGGAACTTTCAAAAGTCCAAAGGGTATGTTAAAAAATTATGAAGGGTATGTGCCTATGACAGAAAGGCTGAAGGGAACTTTTAAAAAGTTTGAAGGGTATATGCAGAAAGTTTGAATGGAACTTTCAAATAGTCTAAAGGGTATGTTCAAAAATTTCAATGGGTATATGCCCATCATAGAAAGGCCAAATGCCACTTTTTAAAATTCTAAAGGGTATGTGCCCTTGAGGAAATTATTTGATTAGGATTACTATGGGGAATTATTTCAAGAGTTTTATGTCAAAAAAAATGCCTGATGACAAAATGTTTGAAGGGAGATTTTAAAAGGAAAGGTGCCTACGACAAAAGTCCTAAAGGATTAGTCTTGAAGGGAAAATGTCTAGGATAAAAGTCCCATAGGGTTGATTATAAAAGGATGAAAGGTAATCTTGTTAGGCCAAAATGACCACAATAAAAGGGATAAAGGGTAGGTTAGTTAGGTAAAAGGGCCAGTGAAAAAAGTCACAAAAGGTAGTTTCATAGGGCAAGGTGCCCATGATAGACAACCCAAAGGGCAAGTGCAAAAAATTCTGAGGGATAATTATTTTTCATAGGGTATGTTTTGGAGGCAAAAATGGCTTGGGATAAATGTCTTGAAGGATAAGTTCATAGGGTAAAGGGGCTGGAGAAAAAGTCATGAAGAATAAATATGTAGGGTAAAGGGTTGAGGATAAGAGTCTTGAAAGGCCATTTATCAAAATCTTGAAGTGTAAGTGCTTTAGGTCTGAATGGTCTACTTGGTTGTAAAAATACTTATGGTAGTTATCTCAAAAGGTCTACTTCAATGGAAAAATTGATGATGAGAAAAAATCTAAAGGGAACTTTGTGGCAAAAAGGGTTCAGGATAAAAGTCCCAAAGGGTAATCTCAAAAGGGACGAAGGACAAAAACCTGAGATAAAAGTCCTAAAGGATAAGTTTTGGAGGGCAAAGATCTAATTCAAAAAGGCTGAAGGAAAGGCCTATAGTGCAAAAATTCCCATGATAATTATCTTGAAGGGTAAGTGTGAAAGACTCTAAGGGTCTACTTCATGGAAAAAATGCCTAAAGGGTGTACTTCGTAATGGTTGAAGGGTATGTTCAGAAAGTCACAAGGGTATGTGCCACCAAAAGGCTTAAGGACACTTTCAAAAAGTTTGAAGAGTATGTTTAGAGATTTTTAAGGGTATGTGCCTATGACAGAAGGGTTGAAGGGCACTTTCAAAAAGTCTGAAAGGTATGTTCTTAAAGTTTGAAGGCTATGTTTCTATGATAGAAAGGTTAAATGGCACTTTAAAAAAGATTGAAGGGTATGCTAAAAAGTTCTAAAGAGTATGTGCCTATGATAGAAAGGCCAAAGGGAAATTCCAAATACTCCAAAGGGTATGTTTAGAAAGTTAGAAGGGTATGTTCCTATGATAGAAAGGATAAAGGGAACTTTCAAAAAGTCTAAAGAGTATGTGCCCTTGGGGTCATTATTTTGAAAAAAATGTATCGACAAGATTGTTGCAAAGAATTCTTTTAGGTATTTCACATCAAATAAAATAGTCGATGCTAAAAAAATTTAATTGTCATTTCTAAAGGTAAAGTGCCTAGGACAAAAGTCCTGAAGGATATGTTCCAAAGGGAAAAGGTCTAGGATAAAAGTCCCTAAAGGTTGGTGAAAAAAGGTCAAAGGGCAATCTTGTTAGGATAAAATGGACACAACCAAATAGCCAAAGGGTAGGTTAGTTAGGTAAAAGGGCCAAGGACAAATGTCTTGAAGGGTAGTTTCATAGGTCAAACTACCTATGAAAGAAAGGGTGAAGGGTAGGTGCAAAAAAATTCTAAGGGAGAAGTCTGTTTCGTATGGTATTATTTCAAGGAAAAAAGTGCCTAGGGAAAAAGTCTCAAAGAATAAGTCTGTAAGGAAAAAGGAGTGGGATAAAATTACCAAAATATAAGTCCATAGGGAAAGGTGCACTAGAAAAAAGTCCTGAAGGATCATTTTGTGAAAGCCCAAAGGGTAAGTACATTAGGTTTGAAGGATCTACTTCATGCAAAAAATGCTTGTGGTAATTATCACAAAGGCTCTATTTCATAGGGAAAATGTTCATGAGAAAAAGATCGAAAGGTAGGTTCAAAAGGGGTAAATCACAATTTTATCGATGGAACTGTATCAACAAGATTATTACGGGGAAAATATATCAAGTAAAATTATCTGAAGTTGAAATTTTGTAAGGGAAAGTGTTTGAAACAAATATGTCAAAGACCTAATTCCATTGGAGAAAGTGTCTAAAACAAATAAGTCCATAGTGAAAATATCACAATAATAAGTTTGAAACAATAAGTCGAATAAAGATCAGTCTAAAATAATAAGTCCAAAAGGGCTAAGTAGCTTCAAATAAGATAATGGATAAAATACCTGACAAAGACAAATTGCATAAGTCAAATAAAGATAAGTTCGATAACACAATCCCAATAGAATAAGACCCATAAAAAAAGTTAATCTATGAACAAAATATCAAATCCATTTTGCTAAAGTATGAAAGGCCAATAGTTAGTCTTTTCCTAGTATTTACAAAAACATATGGAAGAGGGGCTCAAAGTGAAGACCATAATTTGAAAAATAAATGGGTCCTCATTTAGATATAGATAAATGGGTTGGGGGCAGGGGAAAGGGGATGGTTTTTGTTGGGTACAATAGGTGCTTATTAACCATAGAGGTTCAAATCATGATGGTCACATGGATGTCATTGACGATCGTACAGACATCAATGATGGTCGTACAGACATAAAAATAAAGATAGGTTATTAAACCACTAGGGTTCAAATTTTGATGGTCACATGGATGTCAATGATGGTCATGTGGATGTCATTGATAGTTGTGGGGATGTCAAAATTAATATTGCTAATTAAACCATTGGGTTTTGAATTCTAACATTCACGTGGACATCAATGATAGTTTCATAGACATCCTTGATCAGTGCATGGACATCAAAATAAGTCTTAGGAAATTAACCATTGGAGACTAAATTTGATGGTCACATGGATGTCAATATTGGTCATGTAGGCATCAAATGATGGTCACATTGATATCAAATTTGATCCTTGTAAAATAGATGTTGGGATTCAAATGGAGGCAAAATCAATGGTTAGCATGCAATCGTCCATCAAGATCAATAGAATAAGAGTATGGATGAGTATGGATGTTTTTGTTGATGCACGTGTAGTACTAAGTTGTTTTTTTAGTTGTCAAGTGTCATTTAATGAACAATTTATTGTGTTCAAGGCTTATCTTTCTTCTATATAGCTTAGTGCAATTCTTATTTTTGTGTGTTAAAGAAAATTGCTTTTAAAATAACAAGATAGATTGTCATAACATTGTAATAAATAATATAATATTATTAGATAATTTATCAATTGAAAAAATACATAAACTATTGATAAAAAATTAAAAGTAAACTATAAATTTTTAAAAAAATTCCTTTGACTAAAAAAATAATTTTATTGACCATTTATCAAATATAATTATTAAAACATCAAAAATATGTGTCAAAAAATAATTTAAAAGTGACTAATGACTATTTAAAATGGCAAAAGATCTACGACTCACATTCATTTATACCAAAGTAGATGAATGATGCGAGAAAGCTCAATACATAAATGGAGCTCAAAATAAGCATGAAGCTGACAAGTGTCCAAAGTTGATAGGATTGAAGACAAATTATTTTAGAGAAAGTGTTTTTGACAAACTATCAACGATGAATACTTTTAGATAAAGTGTATCAGAGAAAATATCTACAACAAATGTCTTTGTAAAGACCTTGAAGAAAATGTCTTTTCCAAAAATATTGAAACAAAAATACCAAAGTAATGTTCATGACAAAAATTTTGAAGACCCAAAAGTTTTAGAAAAAATATCCATAGCAAAAGTTTTGATAAACACAAATTATTCAGGGAAGTTGACTTAAACTATTGAATAGTATTGATAAAAAATTTAAAGTAAACTATAAATTATGAAAAAAATGCCTTCGACTCAAAAAATAATTTTATTAACCAATTATTAAATATAATTATTAAAACATCAAAAATATGTAATTAAAAATAATTTAAAATGACTACTAACTATTTAAAATAGAAAAATATCTATAGCTCATGTTCAGTTGTACTAAAGTAGATGAATGACATGAGAAAGGTTAATAAGTCAATGGAGCTCAAAATAAGCATGACACTGACAAGTATGCTAACTTGATAGGTCTAAAGACAAATTCTTTCAAAGAAAGTGTTTTGTATGAAGTGTCAAGGACGAATTATTTCATAGAAAGTATATTAGAGATAATGTCCATGGCAAAGGGCTTTGCAAAAACCTTGAATAAAATTTCTTTGATAGAAAATCCGAAACAAAATCCCCAAAGTAATTTTCATGACAAAAAGTCTAAAGACTCAAAAGTTTTGGATAAAATATATGCAACAAAAGTTTCAATAAAGACAAATTCTTTAGGGAAATTGTTTAGGGACATTCCTTTGATTAAATTATTCTAACGCAAAATGTTTGATAGAACTATTTCAGATAAAATGCATTATTCAAAATGTCAAAATAATTGTTTGGTTGTGAGGAAATTAATTTGAACAAGTTATAAGGTTTGGAGACATTTTCAAGACCATCAAAAGGATAGAGGATCTCCAGGATGAACTCATGAGTGCCAAGCATCAAGATCTCAGGTGCCTGTACAAAGATCTAATTGGATGAACCTACTGACAATGATAGTGGGCTCAATCTGATTAATGATATGTGTTTAATATGTAACAAAAATATAATGGTGTTTTTGTAAATATATGTATGTATCCATGTATTCATGTACATGGTGATATGATCAAGATACCAATCTCTTGTGCACTTTTTTTAGGACACATCTAATTGAATTTGTCTATTTCTTTTAAATTTTGCAATCATATTTCTTCATCTACTATATGTATAGGCATATGAGGCAAATTTAGTGGAATCGATACCTGACATATTTTTCATAAAGGTTCATAATGAATATATATTGTGTCTAATTCACATGAATTCTTTTTGTATATTTCTTTAATCTATAATGAATTTCTATATATGTAAATGATACTTATGCTTCTTACTAACTAGTTCTAAATTTTAATTTGCAAAATATTTGAAAGTCATGACAAGCATAAATTACCACCCTATATTTTTACTCTTTCATATGGAATTCCAATCATATTGATATATTATTTCCAATTCATGATGTTTCTATTTTCATTTTTCAATAATTCTAGTTGGCATAACTACAAGCAATGCATTCCATATTTATCCATTATGAAAACTGCATTGCAAAATGTTTGTACCATATAGCATCGAAGAGATTGGACATCAAATTTATTTTATGTTAATAATATCATTTCATTGAATACACTTTCACCATAACTATTAACAAATGGTGATGTCAGATAAAGGCCAAACTCATTCATTTCACATGAAATAACATCCCATTCACGTTGAAGATTTTCACATGTATTTGACAATTTAAAATTTTCAATTACACTAGTTTTAGTAGTTTCACTATTTTTTCTTTTCCATAACAAAGGCTTGTAGTGGCCATAGATAGGATTGTTGTCATGGGATAATATTGAATATTATAGTATTGATGACTCTCTATTAAAGTGTACATACTTTCTTTTCTATATCAGTGACCATAATCAAATTGATATGTTAAACCATTTAGATATCCATTGGATACAAAATGTATAACCCCATAGGCCATTTTTGGTTACATTTGTATCATTATTTGTAGAAAGCCTCATTTTGTGTAAATAGGTTTCCTTATCATGTGTTCTTTGCAAATCATAAAGCACATCAAAATTCATTTCATGTTCATATGACCATATTGCATATACATTTATATTGTTTAAGCATACGATGAATTAATCAATCATTTCATTTCATAGTTCATTTGATGTGTAACAAAAATTTAGTAAAACTTGAATTGCATAAAAAATATAGTCACCTACATTGTTTTTAAATGAATTAATTCAGAAATGGTGTCTATCTTGTAGTACATCATCGATGTTCAAAAATAACATCGTCGGTTGTTGTTTATATGTTTCAACATCTATTAATGTTTCATTTGATCTAGTTTCTGGGTTCCCTTTTTTGGTTCTCATGGTTTCCCTATTACATAAAAGTACAATTTCATTAGAAATGACAAAGATGGTATTTTCACTCAATGAATATCGATATTTTAATACTCTAATAGTTAAAGTTACATGCAATCTTCATCTAAAATTAATTAAATTCTATATAATTATTTTTATGTAGAAATAAATAATTTTTTCTAGTTTAATTAATTTAGATAGCTAAAAAAAATAAAAAAACTCCAATACCTTAGAAGATATGTCAATTTATTTTTTCTAAATACTCTCAAATCAAATAAAAAATGCAAGTAACTTTTCCAATAAGTAAATAATGAAGACAATAAAAAAAAAAAGCTAAATTACATTTTTTTAATATAAGTAAATTTTCTACAAAATAATCTATAAAATATTTGATTTTTTTTCAAATGTATTTGTTCTAAATACTTTCAAAAATAAATTCAAGAACCTTTTCGAATACATCAATCAATAAGATAAATATAGTATTTACAATGTACAAGTCACTTGGAACTCATTTTTTAAAAAAGACAACACAATATGATATTCAATAAAGGTAACACATTGTCCAAATGTATTTGTGAATTGATATAACAAGTATAATTATATAAACAATAAAAAAAGTTAACAAGTTCATGTTCATTATAGATATACAAATCTATCAAATATTTAGATTGACCACAAGATAAACATTTGTAATATGATAATTTATGTAACAGTGATTAATGTTTGTAATAGGAAGAAATAAAAAGCAAACAACAAAAATTATTTTCATATGTAAGGTAAACTTCAAAATTCAGAAATAATTTATAATGCTATTAATGTTAATATATTACTCGTTCTTGCTGAACATGTGGAGTTTCATGATATCTTCAACGATAATGATTTCAATAAAAAAAATAACTTTAAATTACTGAACTAATAATAATCAGAAGTAAATGTTGATATGCTAAAATGGTTTAGGATGAATTATTAACACTGAAATTATAAAATACTTGGTTAATAACATAAGATATCTTGCAAATAATTAAACCTTTGGAAAATATTGTTTGATTCAATCAATATTTTTCCTCTCCTAAGTATAAGTGATTGGATTTGCACTAAGGTTATATGCTAGTGTGGGGGTCCACAGGGTTACATGGGATCAAGAGAAACACATAGAGTTTGTTTTATTCATATAGTGGTTTTAATTAAAACATTCATTTTTTTGTGAAGGGACACTAGAATAAAGGTTCACTAGGTTTGTCCCACATACAACATTTAGTCTGGATGCAATCCAATGCTCTAGAGGTCAACCATGCATCAAGGAGTTGAGTAGAGTGTTGTATTGAAAAATGTATTTAATGATAAGAAAAATATCATAGTTCTTGAAAATATTTTGAAACACTTTAACCTAGATTAATGTGCATTTTATTGATCTTTGATGAACATGTTTAGTAATAGGTTTAATGGTGTCTAACCAGTTCAAGGTCATAGGTGATTTTGTATAAGCCTTAGATAAGTCCACTTGTGTATTTAATAAGTACCATTAAGATTCCTCATAAACCTTAAAACTCACATGGAATCAATGCCTTTAGTGCTTGGATCATCTGGTGCAAATTTGGTGCCCTCATGA
>JARHVA010004799.1:1002500-1055000 GCA_037957365.1 Torreya grandis | reverse complement strand
TTTACATGCCTTTAAATGAATATGTAGTTGTATGGTACCAAAATGTGTTAACAAAATTGTAGTTGTATGATGCCACAAAAGCTTATCAAATGTGCATTTGTAGTCTATAGACTTTGATAAAATTAGATTCATAATAAATGGAGAAGATTTGGTTGGATAAAACTTGTACAAGATATGCAACACATACTTTTAAAATAATAGAATATAACTACCCTTCATGAAACGTAGGCAAATTCTAATTTTTGAATGCATAACCCTTTTTTAATTGGGCAGAAAGAAAATGTTGACCAAAGTAAACTTTTATGGTGAAAAGTATAGTACCAAGCCTTTACGATAGGTAGTAATAACAAGAACAATACCTATGTGATATGATTTTGGAACTCTTTGCATGAAAGGCCACTACCTACCTTGCACTTTAGAAACTCTTATTTGTGTCTTGTATTATTAATATGGGTGGTTAATTGTTTTAATCTAATAAAAAGAATTAATATTGATTATTAAAGGTATATCTTTCTTTTAAATTTTATTTTTATAGAGAAATTTAGTGTATAAAAGTTTTCTAATAGATGAAACAAAATTTGAATATCTAATATTCAATAATTGATTTTGTCCTCCTTAATAATTATTAAGGTATTATATTCTATTTATCCAATATTTATTTCATAAAAAATATTTGCTTAAAATAGTGTATTAATATAAAATATAATTATAACATATTTAATTATTAGACAACACATTTCTTAAAACATATGCCATTTTTTATTTTAAATGATCATTTTCCTTTAATTTTAATATATCAAATAAAAAAATATTAACATTTTAAATTAATTATTTTTTAAATATATAATAACACATATATGAAAATTTGAATCCCCAAATTTAAGAGTTATAGATTGTGGCACTACTTCTTTATATATAAAGTTGAGGAGGAGATATTATTATTATTATTATTATTATTATTAATTTTATCTATTTTTAAATTATTATTCATTTCAAACATAATTTGTTACATAAAGATATTAGAAACTTTACCCATTTTGATAGTTTTCTTATCATAATTGTTTTTAATTAAATATTTTTAGATAACAATAATAAGTCTGTCAACAATAATTCATATTTATAGTATATTAATTTTACATTGTTATTAGGTAAATTTTTATAAGAAAGTAAAAAATAGTTTCAAAAATTTTCGTATAATATACATGTTTCTTACATATATGTTGATTTTTCAAAATTTTATTGAAATTTCAAGAAAATAAAAAGATGTGCATTTCATCAACTTGATTTTTTTTCACTGCATTATATTTTCAAATATTATTGATACAATTTATTCAATTTTGGAAGTGAATTGCATTTCGAATAGAGTGCTGATTTATACTAAATTGGCCACGGAGATAGCTAAGGAGATAAGAATATTAATTATATTATAATTTGAAGTAATATTTACATAAAATCCAAGCATTCCAAGTGTCAATTAAATAAAAAATAAAAGTGAAAAATGCTGAAATATGTTTGTAAGAAATGATGATGGTTTATAAATGCATGGAAATATGTTTGTTTTAATTTTTTTTAAAAATCACATTACGAGAACATAAAGAAATTGCTATTTAACCAATTAAACGAGAGAAAATTAATTTTGATGGCTTTTTTTAAGGTTGAAAAATTATAAAAATTAAATAAAAACTATAGAAATATAATAATTATTACATTTAATTGATTCATTAGGTAAAAATTATTGTTTCAATTGATTCATGGAGTTCTTTGCAAGACAAGGACTAATAACATCAACTAAGAATAACGGGCGAAGATGATCCTTGTTATAATATATTCTTATTTTAAATATACTTAAAATAAACATTTATTTAACTACAATTATTTTACATTGAATTGTGTTTCATTATTTAATTTATTTAATTTAATTATATTCTTTATTTTTTATGTGTTAAGAATTTATTTTTTTATTTTTTAAAGTATTTTATTCGATTTTCTTTATAAAATAAATGTATGTTATTGTAACTTGTTTTGAAAAATTTAATAATAATAATAATAATAATAATAATAATAATAATAATAATAATAATAATAATAATAATAATAATAATAATAATAATAATAATAATAATAATTGTTTGAAAACAATTAAATTGTTAAGAATAGTTTTAAAGAGCTCCATCTCTTATATTAACATGTGTTAATGTACAAATAATGTGATTAAATTTGTTTTTTTTAATAAAATTAAGAATTAAATAATTTGATTTATTAAAAAATAGAATTATATTAAAAATAAGTTTATTTTATGATTGTTAAACTAATAAACATTGTGTAATAAAACACTTTTTTATAAATAATTATATGTAAAAGAGATTGAAAATAATTTTTTTTTAAACCTCTATATATTATTAGTTATTAAATAAATCTTATTTATTATATATATACACAGAAAATATATATAAAAAAATTATATATTTTTTAAAATGTTTACATAAAGCCATGTACCCTTTTATTTTGTTTAAAACCTAAGTATTAATTTTTATATTTATTTTTAAAAAAATATTTTCTATTTATTAAGAGATGTAATGTTTGGTGCTTCGAAGCTACATAAAGGGACAATTTTTATTTAAATTTTTTCCATGCCAATGATGTTTTGGGTGAATTAATTGAAACAAACAATATAAAATCGGCCAATGAGATGTTTAAACTTTTTGTACCTTCACTTTTCAACATTCACAAGTTAGACTTTTTCATACCTTTTTTTAAATGTTATTATTTTGTGTAAATTTCATCTTTTTTTTCTATGTTTGAAAAAATATAGTAGTTTTACCTATGAATCTGTCCAATGCTACTGTTTAGCTTCTCTATGGTCAAGCAGGGAAAATTTGGGGCTACTAGTTACTGGGAGCATTTGTTTTTTGTTCTCGGCGGTGTTGGAAGGTCTAAAAAATCTTAGTCTTTGATATGCATTCTGGATCTATTCATTTTGGGATCTGAGAAGACTCGACTGATTGATTTCTTGGCTCCTGTTCAATGGATCTATGTGCATCCTTGACGTAGAGGGAGTAAGTTTTGAAAGCCTAAAGATACGGGGAGCTTGTGGGAAGCTCTCCACTACGTTTGAATGGCTTCCATCTGGATTTATCTCTTTCCTAAGATTGGTAAATTTACTCTATCTATAAAGTTAGGACTTTGTAGGAGACATGGATTCAAAACCACTCAAGGGGAATGCTCCAAGTGGACTGTAGATTTTTCATTTTCATGAATTCTTTCTTCAGGGTAAATAATTTTCCCTGTTTCATATTTTTAGTGATCTTTTGGCATCTTTAATGCAATTAAGTGAAATGTATCTCTTAACAAAGGCTTTGGTTGGTGACCATTACAACCCAGGTAGGCTTGCCCTTTCCTGGCAAATTGGAAACTTTTTTGAAATGGTTAAGACTAAGACTACACTCAAAGAGGGAACTCTCCACACCTTATCTATTGGACAATCCCTCAGACCTGAAGGTGAGTTCAAGATTACCTCTTCTTCTTATTTTTGTACTATTTTGGAAGATAGAGTTTATGGCAATGCCAGATGGTGTAGGATTTATGTTCTAAATTTATTGTTCAACTCAAGTGATTGGCCCAGGGCTGAGACTAAGCTCAAAAGGATACTATTATTGTGAAATATTTCTATCTTTTGGGTCATTACCTCCATTTTTCTTGATCATGAATTTGCTAAATTTGTGGAAAGATGCACTAAAATGGAAATCCCCAAAAAGTGAAATTTGGAGTTATTGAACACCCAGATTTACAGACCTGATGAAGGTCCTCTGAACCATTTTAATAAGGGTCACCTCTACTTTGCTTTATTTTTGTGTTTAGCTGGGATTTAGATTAAAGGGCCTCTGTAGTAAGTGAGATCTAATGTTATTCCCATTAGAAAGATTGGTTTCTATCTCAGGACTCATTATTATCTAGATTTATTTAGGCTCGAGTATCTCAATAATCATTTTTTCAGAAAACATGTTCACCTTTGTTGTGGGGTTTTTAACCAGATAGGTTCTAGGCAAAGCCTATGTTGGGTTTAGTGTTTTGGTAACTTTAAGCTTTCATCTCTCTCATCTCTCAGATCTCAGAGATAATGGTTATGTCTCAAGATTTGGTATGTTTCATGCCACTCTGAATCTTGGTCTCATTCATAATATTACCTGGCCATTGCCTTGTTCATTAGTAGGGTTCTCTTGCTTTCCTTTTAGCAATGCTATGTTTGAATCAGATTCCATAAGGGACCAAGAAAGTTTTTTTCTCTTTTCATTATTTCTAGAAACTTAGACCTCTAGTTGTGTCCAAGTTCGCTCCCGATCTATTCAAATTGATTTGTTCATCTTCTATGACCATACTAGTCCTTTTGAACCTTAGTCTTCATTCTCCATTAGTCTAGGCAAGTTTTTCATTTAGAAAAAACTAGTGCTAGTTAAAATTATGGTATGTTGGGTCACATGAGGGATCAAAATGGTTATTTTAGAGATCTAAGCCTCGTGCTCCTTTAGTCAAGGATGGTTTATGGCCCATCTAAAATTGATAGATAATTATTTGGTGGCAGGACCCCATATGATTTATTCCTCTACGTTTCATTCTAGAGACCTAGACTACTATTTGTGTTTACGTTGGTTCTCGATCCAATCAAAATCAAGATTTTAGTACCTTTGAGACCTGGAGAGTTCATTTTGAAACTTAGGCCTCTTACTTCATCAGACCAATTTGATTTTTGATCTGACTAAAAATGACTAGGTACTTCATGAGTAATATTATTTGTTGTGTCCATTAGTTATGAGACATGGGACTCTACCTCTTCTTTTCCAGTCTAGTTTTCAGTCCAATTTGAAATGATTAGTTGTTACACTAGTCAAATGTGGTAGTTTCTTTTTCTCTCTCTAGTTTATGATTCATCCAAAACCAATTGGTTTTTGCACTAGACAAATATGGTAGTTTCACTTTTTCCCATGATTTCTTTTTTTTTATTGAGCGTTTCTACTCTCGTATTTGTTGGTTCCTTTATCACTGGGTCTTTTTTGACTACAAGGTTTGTTGTTCCTTTATATGTCTATTATTTCCAAGGGGAGACATCAACCTCCTGATGTATATGATTTATATTCCACATTAGTCAAAAATGGGGTCACCATAAATTAAACATTAATAATAAGGTTTAATGTCAAGTGTCATGTAGTGGCTAGTTCTTGCCTATGTGTTCAATAGTAGATTGCATTTTATCAGTATATCATTGAAATTGAAGTGTTAACATAAACTAAGTAAAAGTATTTTTTTTTAATAGTGAGTGACAAAATATGTAAATTAGTTTTGTATGTCGACTAATATAGAACTTACTAAAATTCAAGTGATGATAGCAGAACTTGTATATAGGAGAAATAAATATGAAGTATAAAATATTGTAGTAGGGTATATGTGTAGAGAGTTGATTTATAAAATTCATAAGCTTTCGTTATACATCTTAAAAAATGAAAAACATAGTATAAGTAGTATAACTAAGCACTATTGACAAATGAAGCTAGATTAAAATATAGTCCAAATTTGCAAAAATGAATCCAATTTCTATGTCGATTGACAATAGAAGGGAGATATTATGTGGTTTTTAATATGAGAAAAAGGTTTGAAAGTAAATTACATACCTTATTTTTATTTCACTATATAAATGTGTAGAATAATTTTCTTTTAACTAATAAATATCTATCTATCTAGTGTAGTGTCCTTTGGTGTTGGGATTGAACCCCAAATATTATCTCTCTTATAGGTGATAGTAAGACACTTTATTTTTTACAACTTGGTAAATAAGGATAAAATTTTTAGCCCATCACAACATAAAATATATGCTAACATGTTTGTTGTAGTCTTGTGGATCAAATGTCGACTATCGTTTCCTTTCATCAAAGTATTGACAATGCACATTCCTCTCCAAATAAGCATAATTGTATCTTTGTATATAATTGTATTGTATAAATGAATTTTAGGTAGGGAATAAAAAAGGTAAATAGATAAAATATAACAATCTATGAGAAAAAAGTAGTAGCTAATGTTTTTAACTTAAAAATATTAATTACATAAAAAAATTGTTCATATTTTGAATATGCTAAAAATCAAATGCAAAAATTAAATGATTAATAACAAAGTAGGCAAAAATAGAATTTAAAAGATAATACAAATAGGCATATAAGCTATATTAGCAACATAAAGGACAATCAATGATGTTGCCTTGATGTCTCTACAAAGATTTAATTGTGAAGTTGTATTTGTATTACATAGATAAGTCAAGTTATAAGAGGGCAATTATGGTTGTATGAGAAACTATCAATTCAGAGGGATTACTCAAAAATGTGTAGTGGCTATCCCCTACTTTCATAATGAATAATTTGTTGCATTTAATTTTTGATTCATTAAAATCAAAATGTTAACATGACGTAGATTAAAACATTTTTTAAATGACTATTTTGAAATACAAAAAAAAATCCATTCATAAAAAACAATTACCACTAATTCATCATTATAATTTGTTAAGTTTGAGATATTATTAACTTTTTTGTGAATTATGTCATTATTTCTAATGAACTCAATATACATGCCACTTCTCATACCCATACACTCGTTATTATCTTGGACTGTGCAAATAAGGTATGAAATTATGTAAATAGGGGTCTATTTGTATTTAATATTTTACAAACTTCAAATGGATTCTTGTTGAGATATATCCTCCTTCTCCACACATTCAATATTCACTAATGCAATGCTCACTCAGAATTTTCACCACATTTATGATCTATCTTAATACATGACTATATAATGACAAGGTTCCTACAAGTGTAGTATGGGTTTATTTATGCATAGGTACCTATAAAATTTTCAAAATAATCATATCTAGACTCTAAACTTATTATTTAAACTTAGGTTTCTTCCTTTGATCACAAGATTTAATTTTTGACTTATGTCTCAAAACTTGTCTCTAGGATTTATAACCTTCATGCCAATGATTTGGTTTGTCAAATGTCCTTTATTCATTTTACAATTTATTTTAGAGTCTACTAAGATAACTCATTCTCCTACTTATCACATTTTATGCACTAATTCATTCTTTTAACTTTCTTCATTCACTAGCCACTCTAGACAAGCTCTTATCTTAGTTCAACATACCAAATCTTGTTATAGGCTTCATGAAGATAATCTAAAAACATGGATGATATTTCATGATCATATTATAATTATATTAAACTCATTTAGGCCCTCAATCACACTTCACCACTCATTTCCATACCTCAATCTTATAACAATACCCTTTAGCTAGTAGCCTTTTTCCACATTTTCTATTAGCTTGAATAATCAATGAACTCCATTGAAGATATAAGACCATTTTACACCATTGTCTATATTCTTAAAGTTATCCATCATGTTTTAATGTCTAAATCCATGCCTAGCTACTACTTTCTTTGTTAGCTTCTTCCCAATTAGGCCTTTCTAGCCATTCCATACACGTACAGTATTAGTTCTGTACTATACGGACCTATCATCAATATATAACCTTGATAATATCCTAAAAGACATAAAATAACACTAAATATGAAGTTTGGACCAACTCTACTTATATATTCAAAATTCATGGCATTTTATGTTTTGGAAACCCTAGTCAAGCCAGTGTTTAGGCATGCACAAGCCGAGAGGTGTCAAACTACCATATTTTCCATTTGGGAGCCTCTCAATCCAAACTCAAACCTGTCTAAGGTCTATCTTGACATTGTCTGACTTACCAATTATCTTATAACCCTTATTCAGTCTTGTCAAATTTTGTAATCACTAAAACACATAATTTTATGTCTGTAGAAGGATTGTGTCAATAGGGGTTTAATGATTTCATGTTTCAATGCTCTCTAAGATCCCATAAAACCTTCCACAACATTTTTCTCACTTGTGTAGATCACTATAACTTTAAATTATTCATTTTTATTCCTTTCTTGAGAACCAAAAGATATCACCCCTCGTTTCAAGATGACTATTTATCTTAAGATAGGGTACATGCAGAGTACTCCAGATTGATTACGCTATTGAAACTTAAGGATGTTAAACTTATTGAAACACTTAGATTACTTAATTTCACCTTCAACTCACTACCAAATCAAAAACCATGCATTTTGTCAAACTTATATATTTTGTCATTGTGTACTAATTGTGTGAGAACATGGGTTTCCTTACTATGTAATAGGATTCATCATTTACTATGGACTATATATTTACTATTTACTATTATTTTTGAATTGAAGATAAATTAACATGTCTCCTCATTAAACATTCCTTCCTACAAACCACCTCAAAGAAATACCATCACTTATACCTCAACACACATCATCAACTCACCTTTGTACTTTACTGTCATAGGCATGTACTGAATTCTTAAACATAGGTGTCTTTTATCTAAATTGCCAATACTTGTAAACACTGACTCAATCACTATAGGGTATATATGCTCCCCAATACATTAAAGATATTAGTAAGTACATGGAGTTGGGGATAATTCTGTGGACATTTTAAGTAACATGATCACATTATTTAAATTATGGATCCATAATTATCAAGCCATAACACAATCACATTAATTTATAACATGATCACATTAATAGATAATGTGATAGTGTTATTGTATAAATAATAATGTGATCGCATTACTATTGTTTTTGATATTAAAGCAATGAACATGTAGATTGAGTGAATGTTGGTCAACAGGTAACGTGATCATGTTATTAATAGTGTGATTGTGTTATTGATAACATGATCACATTCTTATTCTTTTGCACATAAAAGCATGTGGGAGTTACACATGAAGGTAACTTTGGCTAGAGGCTTATATTTACTACTCTAAATGTTAAGTATAAGTTTACATTATATCATTACTTTTAACAGTATAAATTTAAACATATACTTTAAATTTATTTTAGTAAATATAAGAAATTAGGGTCACTTAGCATCTGATAGAGTTGGTCTCATAGCTACATGCCTTATAATGTGGAAAATAGTTTTTCAAAATCCAATCTAGTCAATACTTAGGCATTTTTAGGGTCTAATTATTGAATCTAAAGATTTTAGGACATAATTTTTGTAATTGATGTCCATATTTGTTAAACATGTACTCATTTTAAAGTTTTTTGTGCTTTCCACATTGATTCCTAACATTTTTAGGAGTCTTATGTTTTTCAAAATTGAAGTTTTCAAAACACTCACTTTGAAATTGATGTAGAGTGGTGTGATTGGGGTAGCATAGGTCACACTAATGACCTACACACATCAAACAACCACTTTGTGTGAGTTTCACTTGTTCATCATCCCTTCCTCATCCTTGATCACTTCCTACTCATTCCTCATCACCACTAATCACTGTCTCATCATTTTTTATTATCCCTTTTCACTCCCTCATTAACACTCACTGTTCCTAATCATCTCTAATCACTCCCTCATCATTCTTGACTAATCCTTCATTGGCCCTTACTATTCCTCATCATCCTTAATCACTCACTCCTCATCCCTCCTCATCCCTCATCACTCACTCATTGACCCTCATTATCCTTCATCATATTTAATAACTCTCTCATTGTCCCTAATCACTCTTTCATTATCTCTCACCATCCGTCATCATCCCAAATCACTCCTTCATTATCTCTCACCATCCCTAATCATTGCCTCATCATCCCTAATCACTCCCTCCTCATCCCTCCTCATCATTCATCACTCCCTTATTGATCCTCACCATTTCTCATAATTTATAATAGCTCCCTTATCATCCCTAATCACTTCCTCATTCACCCTCACCATCCCTCACCATCCCTAATCATTGCTTCATCATACCTCATCATCTCTAATCACTCATTCCTCATCCATCATCATCTATAATCACTCCCTAATTAATCGTCACCATACCTAATCCTCCCTAATCACTCCCTCATTGACCCTCACCATCTGTCATCATCCCTATTCACTCCCTCATCATCTCATAGCTCTCAGTGTTGCAACCATGCTCTGATACCAAGTGTAATGCACCTCATCCAATATACCAAAAACACAACCACCCCTTTTTTTAATTAAAAGTTTAACTACATAGATTATATGTTACCCTATAATTTCCCTAGGTTGGGTTACCGATCTTACTCTCATGAGGAGGTAAAATCTAAAAAAATTATCCTTAATACTTCAAGCAAAATAGTTTAATCAAGAAGCAATGATTGTAATCCATATGCAAAAATGATTTGGATGGCATATGCTTCCATTTTATGAAGTTTCACAAGTGTATTATTAATTATATAAAGATAAAATCCCTAGTTAGAAAAATATAAAATCTTCTAGTGGTCCCAACTTCTTTACAAAATTCCTACCACAAGGCAAGACACTACAAACATATAACAAGAAATAAGAGCATGATATTTTATTTTATTTAAACACACTCAAGAGTTGGGGATGCAATATAATCATGCAGAGAATAATCATCTAGAAACATAAGGAGTACATATATTTTTTCTTTTCAAGTTTAGTTTTTTAATATAAGAATATACCTGACAAAAGGCTATAGACAAAAAAGAAGAGAATTTTCATATTCATAAGAGAGAGAGAAAAGATGATGCTCAAAACATGCTCTTTTACACAATAGCTACATGTAGAAGTAGTAACAGATATCCAAATCAATAAGTTTAACATTATACATCAGATGTATATTTAATGAATTTATTTTACTTTGTCCCGCTGATGCTTGCCCTACATTAGTGAACAAGTAGTCACATCAGCATAAAGTTGGCTGTGTTTTCTCCTCAAAATAGTAGTTCTCTAATCAACATAAATCTAATATGTGCATAACATCTAAAATGATATTAGAATAGAATAATTTAAACACCTCCTTATGCTATTAAAATGATGCATGCATATCAACACAAAGCATTATAAAAAGAACCATCATAAGGGCTCACTCACATCTCAAATAAAGATATAAGGGATCTAATTAAAAGTCATTTCTCGACTTCTTACTCAGCCGAACTACCATTCTTAATAAGACATTCAAATTTTATATAATTTTAGCAAATATCATATGAACATAATACCACACGCCATGGAATAACAACTACTCACTTCAAAAGTATGGTAATTACCAACTTTCTTATTGCATGTCCTTTTAACTGGAAAACTAATGCAAGACATCAACAACACCAAAATTTACTATTATCCATATAATATCATTGATATGAACTCTTCACTGGATCAGTAGAGGATTTTTGTAAGCTCAGGTGGGAACTTCTACTATTTTGGCTTTGTCATCAACCATCATAAGTCACCTAAGTGATCTACATATTAGAGATTCTTTGTTTTGTGTTGCTGCTAGCAAATCGAGAGAATTCCAAGGGATTTTGATGAAATGAAAAGAATCATTCATTTCATCCTAATATCCACTAGGATTACCAACTCTCAAAAAAACATTTTACATCTTCCCAATTCGATTCCCTTGCAGGATTAATAACATATTAAATTATTTTCTTATTACTAAATAGACACCTAATAAATCATCCATCAAAGGCAATGCACAATCGTGACTTAATTTCCTTGAAATATTGGTTATGAAGCTACAGGTATGGCCTTGAAAACTATCACACATTCAATAAAATTCAAAAGTGTAAAGTATGTATGAAAGCATTCCACTATAAGGATCAGTAATAATAGATTGGTAGATAAAAAATATAGACTTCATGATTATCAAGGTATCATCTAATACTTCAGCGATAACTTCTTTAAAGTATACTAAATCTAAAAACATTTACTATTTGATAGGAAAAGAAGTTAAAATTTCAACCTGCAGTCGATGCTCAGGTAGTCCCAAATCTCAAATCGAGAAAATTAATGAACCAAAAGAGGAAGAGCCTAAGTGTTCCTTAAACGCTCTCAAAATGAATAAATAGTGCAACTCCTTTTGTTCTGAAAAAAAGTTATCAAAAACTAGGTGTTATTTTCTATGACACTAGCAAACAAGAAGTCTAGCACAAGGGAGGACAAGATTTCTCTTTATTTTTACATTATAACAATCATTCAAATAAGGGGAAACATTTCGTATTTATAACATATCTATCTCTATTTTTATTTTTATTTATTTTATTTTAATCTCATAACCACATTTATTACTTCACATTTACTATTACTTTTTACATTTGCAAAACTGGGAAAACTACCTTACATAGGTTGTTAGTGGGAATAAGAAATAATTTCTTTTGAGTCGTTTAACATACATATATAATGGTGAAATTTAATTCCATGCATCCTTACGTTATTTGAAAATATTTGTTAATTGAATATAGTAATCAGGAACCACACCAGATGAATTCCAAATAAATCCCAGCTTATAAATGGTGTCGTTGGGAATTTAAGCCAAAAGCGCAATACTAGGAAGGGCCAAAAATAGACGAGCTTTAAAACTAAAAGCATAAATAAATTAAATTGTTAGTACCTTACTACAAACTAAATACTGAGCAAAAAGATATTTAATGGGAAATGTGTTCTCAATAGAACTGCTGTAGAGATAGATAGATATAGCGCCAGGTATCATAATGGTGAGCTCTTTTGTGAGGTCTCATGAGTCACAACATTTATCATCATCCCAATTTAATAACTTAAACAAAAATAGAATATTGACAATATTAAAGAATGAATCTCAGGTAATCTAGAACTGATCTGTAGTTGTCTTACATGCCTATCTCATTGCTGTGCGTGCATTATTTAGCTTAAGGATTTGTGAAGGAGGGGGAAAGAACTCAGAAGTCTGGAACAACGCAGAAATTAACATAAAACCTTAGCTCTTCTAGAACATCCTCCCCAAAGATGAAATTTCCTCTAGCCACGTAGTATATATATATATATCCAGAATTAACAAAATAATAGGATACACCTAAACCAAAAAAAAAAAACTTAAATACTTCCTTAAGCACAATGGCATCATCTTCAGGCAGCGTATAACGTAAAGAACCCACTCTGCTTATCGTGCCTGAATGAATTTCCTTGTAGCTGGATGAAGCGTCCCATATTGAAGCTCCTTGCAGAAGGGTTATATCTTCATTTTAGTGTCTTACTTCTATGGATAAATAGGTGCACTGTAGGGCCCAGCTTTAGCCTTTGAAGGCAAGAGAGAATTATTTTCAGCTGGACCATAAAGGTTTCTTGGAAAACCATAAAATCTTATTTGAGAGTTTTGAGGTAAATGGCAACTAATACACCGCATAGAAAGATTCTGAGGCAAAATGCAACTAATTAATATATCTTACAAATTTGGATAGCTGTAAAAGTAAATTTAATAAGGAAGGGACTAGGTTAATTAAATTCACCCTGGAAAAGGTTAGGAGTTCCAAGAAATCCTCCTTTTCGGCTGCATCCCCCAGCCAACCTTTTTTCCCTTTGCTCTCTCCCTTCCGCCAACCACGTTGATTTAGTCCTCAGCTATCTACGTCCACCATTCTCCCCTCCATCCTACTCCCTGGCTCTGTGTCAACCATCGTTCCCCTCTTCCTCTCCTACGTCCTTCTCCCTCTACCCTGTCTCCCTCTCTTCTTCCTCACCACCTGCTGCATGCGTCACCCACAGCCAGCCTCCCTTTCCTTCACATCGACCACCCTCTTCACTCTCTGCCCGCAACCACTGTCACCTTACTCCTTTCTTCTTCGCGTCTGTCCGTCCTTATGATCTCTTCATTCCCATAATCTCTTTTCCAATCTGCATAGCGTAATAACATGGCAAGCAAGAGGAAGACATTGCAGACTAGGCATTATCATTAAAAACGAAACAATATTTAAAATAGATCACAGTGCTCCACCTAGATCTTGTCTGCCATATTGGCATTATTTGACTTCCATTACTACGCCACTCAAGTGAGTGGAGGATAAAATATTAATATTTATTATCAGACCAGATCTAAGCAAATACGCCTTTTCCTTTGTTCCATGTGTTGGGCCTCCCCTTTCATGCATTTCCATCCTTCATTAAGCAAGGATTTACTGGGAAATTTATTTCCACGACTGCCAAGATGACCCTTCGAGCGTAGACCCTACATAATCGCTTGATTTAGATCATTCCCAAGAAAATAATATTTTCTACCCTATCAAGTGTACAAGTGGATTATTTAACTATATAGAAAATTTAATTCGAAAATAAAAGTCTTCCTAAAGTAGGAAATTTAATTTAAAAAGAAAATCTTTCTAAAATAAATTGCCTTCAAGGGTGGTGCAACAAACAATTAGATACTTTAATAGCCTAATTAATACCCTTATTTGCCAATGCATTTGAAATAACAATTTACCTCATATTCTCTTATAATATTAATATCTTATATTCACCTTGTTCTAATGGTATTTTTGAATATGACATTTAATTAGTCATTATCAAATATAATATGAATATTAAAGAGCATTTTTAAGGTGAAATTAGATGCTATTTATTAATGTATTATAACTTATAGTACTTTATATCATGACAATAAAATTCGAGGTGTAAATAATATGGTTAAATCAAGTTCAATATGCATGAAAATTTATAGAAACTCAAACCAATACTAAGTTGTCATTTACAAACATATGCATCATGTCATTATACTAATACTTAGCTCCACACGAAGCTTATGTCAAATAGTCCTTAAATCTTTTAAATAGAGTCAATTTGTAGTTCATAGTAAAAACACTATACAAATTAGAAGAGGCTAAACATATTATCATGATCAAAATATTAAATGCACTAGCCCTTCTTTTGTGTCATAGTTGGTATACATTTCATATTCTCCAACATATAGACATCTACGAAAGTAAATAGAGATAAGCCAAAGGACAATATTTCTAAAAATCTTTTTATCACAGGATGGGGCATGACATTAGGTATCATCATATTTATGTTAATCCTTTAGACATTTGAAATATAGTCTTAAAAATAAAGGAAGGATTGATTGACTAGTTGGTTATGCCTTTTATGTTAACTTAGGTAACGAATTCATTCATTTCAAGATGTTGAACAACATCCTCAGGCCCTTTACCTATGTCATTTTTTAAATCTACCTTGATGACATCTTAATCTTTAGAAAACATGGTATGAACATCTATACCATGCTAAAATAGTGTTTCACATTATGCAGAAACTTATTTTTATGATAACATGAATAAATGTTCATTTTTCATGTAAGAGAAAATATTTGGGACACAATACACACACAAGGAGTTCATATGTGAACCTGACCAAGATTTAAGTCATACAAGAATGGAAAACACTAAATAAATTTGCATTTCATTCAAATATTTTTAGAAATAGAAAATTATATAAGAGGTTTGTGTTTATTTTTTAATCTTTTGAACTAGATAACTAAAGGTGGAGCCAAATAATGTTTCATCTTTTCAGATGCACAACAAAGATAATTTGATGAACTAAAATTCAGAGTCTATTTTGTGTTAGTACTTATGTTACTTGACTATAAAATTAGAAGATCATCTAATTCATTCAGTAACAAAATTGACTATCACAAATGGGTATTTACAACACAATTCCTCAAAAAGAGTTACATTCTATTATAATGGATTAAATAAAATATGATTGGAATCAAAGATATCTTTAGAGTATATAGTTACATCAGATGATGAGGGAGTGATTAGGGATGGTGAGGGTAAATAATGGAGTGATGATGGATGGTAAGGGATGCTAAGAGTCAAAAAAGGAATGATTAGTGATGATGATGGATGAAGAAAGACTGATTATATATTATGAGAGATGAGGAGGGAATTATTAGGGATGGTGATAATCAATGAAGGAGTGATTAGGGATGATAAGCTCAAGAGATTAGAGATGATGAGAGATAATTAAGGTAAATGAGGGAGTGATTATGGATTAGGAGGGATGAGGAGGGCATGAATAGGGATGAAGAAGATCTTAAGGATGTTGTGTGATGAGGAAAGAGTGATTATGGATGATGAAGGATGGCGAGGGAGTGATTAGGGATTATGAGGGATAATGAGGGTCAAGGAAGGAGTGAATATGGATGATAAGGGAGTGATTAGAGATGATTAGGGATAGTTATGGTTAATGAGGGAGTGATTAAGGACAATGAGTAATGATGAGAGTGTGATTAAGGGTAATGAGGGATGAGTAGGAAGTGATCAAGCATGAAGGAGGGTGTTGAACAAGTAAAACAAATAGAAAGTGGTAAATTTATGTGTGTAATTAATCAATATGACTGAAATTACCCTAATCATACCATTTTAGATGATGTTCAAAATGATTATTTTTTCAAACTTCAATTTTGACAAACCTATGACTCCTATAAATGCTAGGAATCAATCTAGAAGGTATAAAACCTAAAGAATGACTATATGTTTACCAAAAATAATATCAATTACAAAATTTATGTACTAAAATCTCTAAGTTTAATACCTAGACCCTAAAGATGCCTAAATACTAACTAGATTAGATTTTGAACATATATTTTCCACATTGTAAAGCATATAACTATTAGACCAACTCTATTAGATGTTGAGTGACTATAATTTGTTATATTTATTAAAATAAATTTAAAGTATAAGAAAATAAATGTAACAATATTAATTTAAACTTATATTTCTGGCCAAAGTTGCCTTCATGTGCAACTCCCACATGTTTTACGGTGTTGAGAATATATAAAGTGATCACACTATTAAGTAACACAAGCATGTTACTAACATAATTAACAACATGATCACATTATTAATGCTATCATGCTATTTGAATCTAAATTCAATTCCTGCACCTTTTGGCTCAAGAATGACTTAAATTCCTGAGCCAAAGGCTTGGACTGTCAATGCATATTCAAGTTTTGAGAGTTATGATAAAAACCAAAACTCAACTTTAATTGCCAAATACACTAATAATTTCAATGTGAAAATTCAAATACATAATACCATCACGATGAACATGCTCTCCTCTTTCCAATTTTTTTTAATAAATTTTAGACTAATTTAAGGTTTCAAACTATGTTTATTTCTAGCTATACCTTTTTTAGACCACTACATGTTGTAAACATACGTGCATATACATGTTCATGTAATTTTTTTCATTGATCTATATGAAAAATAATTTACATGGTCACAAAGTAAGCCTAATTCTACACACATTCAAAAAAAAAATTAGATTTTTTTGAGGTAGTTAGGCAAAGAACACGAACGACTATCCATTTTTTGTCAGTTTTCAAGATCTATTTAGTTGAAAGTTTCATAAAATAAAAAGTTTTCATTGAAAAAATATATATATAGGCCACAAATTAGAAAATATTATATAAATTTTCCCAAATGTGTTTCAAATAATATTAAATACTACTAAAAAAATGGTGATCCACATAGTTGTCTATCTATTATGTTTTCTTAAAAAAATAGGAGTTTATCTTTAAGTTTGAGATGTTTGACCTAGTTATACTTAGCCATTTTTTTAAAAAATAGTGGTTTGAGAACTATAATTTAAATTATACATTTCATGTTCTTACACCATATTCAAATTTGGAGTAAAGATATCTCAAATTATCTATAGAAGTTCATATTTCTAAAATTTTAGGAAAATCATATCCATAAGCAGGCCACTTTTTGTCCCCCAACATTGTCTACTTACCTATATAGAACAAAAAGTTAATTCTTGTTTCACCAATATGGGGTAGTTATTCAAATACTTCTCTCCTAGACTATCATATTCAATCCATTCTCCAACCTTGACTATACATAGACCAGAAACAAGATCCTGGCCTCAAGCCCTTCAAGGACAATCTATAAATAAGAATAGTTTATATGTTTATACAAGGAGAGTAAACACAATCAAAATAATTTTATTTGTTAATGTAAATCAACCTTCATTACATGTATAGTCCATGAAAGGACTTGATCACCTTCTTTATATATTTTATCATCATCTCTGCATTGATCCCCTAACTGTCCTTCTTGGAGCTTTCTCTCCCCTCCTACTCTCTCCCTTGCTACCATTCACATAAAACTCTCTTTCAATTTACCATCAAGATTACTGTAAAATTAGAGATTTGTCACTTATTTACAATCAAACCACATAACCTTAGATTACATCAAAGAAATTCTTATTTATAGACTCATCTCAAACAAAAATCATGATCTTTATTCAAGAAACCACATCAACTCACCTTAATTCCTTGATTGAAATAAGTATTTAATAGAGTACATGGCATATTTATCCTTTCCTATGTTTCTCCACTCCACATCAATCCATTCAGTAATGAAAGAGTATGTATGATATCCAGTGTCTCTAAGATTAGCATACTATAAAGAGCAATACTTTATTGACCATAATTATATACTTTGTTGATTGTAATTAAATCCTTTTTTACTTTTCCTTTGAATGTAATTTTATACTTTATTGACTATAACCTATAGTCCATTGTTTAAAACTATAACTACACACACAGGGGTTTTCCTAGAGCTTCAAGGGATTTATTGAACTAACACATGAACAAGGGCAATCTATGTACCATTCAAAAGAAGATTAAACACACACAAAAGTACTTTATTATTCATTTGAATCATTATCTATTACATTTAACTATGTTGATTAGTACATGTAAAATATTTAACTACAATTTATGAGTTTTTTGGAAAGTTATAATTAATTTTTGTAATTGTGAGGTAGGTCGCATTAATAGTAAAAAAACATGGGGACTTTAGTGGAAACAAGAGAGGAATTCCATAAATTCATATGGAAAGAAAACAAATATACTAGAGGATTTAAATGTCAAATTTCAAACATTATACCAAATCTCATGTGCAGTGGCCAGTTCCATCAACTTAAGGGGTCTTGAAAGAAATAAAAATTTCATATCACCTAATGGACTATGATGGGTGAATGTTCTCATGAATTATAACATGGCATATCCTTTGTACCACATTCAAATGGTGAGATATGAATAGGTGGCATTCATATAAAGGCCTAATATTGATTTCTATATATAGTGGTCATATGAATGGCCACATGATGTGTCATCTTGCTTGATTTATGGGGTACTCTTGGCACCATTCTAGCATATCTTAGGCCCTTGTTGGAGAATTTATTGCCAACAAAGGTGTCTAATGATTGAGATGTCTATGTGCATCTGCATCAGGTATGAAATATATTGATTGGTATAAAACTACCATTATAAGTGTATTTCATATTATACAATGTTTGAAGACCACTTTGATGCCTCTAGGCTTTGTGTAGCCTAACCATACATAATGTTATGGAAGATGTACACAATTTCCCATAACACATATTTTTCTCTTATCCAAATGGGGAAAATAATTTCAATAACAAAACCAATGAATTTTTATACACAAGTTGTAGATGATGAAAGTGGTGGTGATTACAATCTATCAGATGATAGTGATGGTTTGAAAAGTGAATAGAACAATTATATAGAAATATATTTCAATATCGATAAATAATTTTTAGTCTTATAATCATTTTTGTTTGAACATGTTTAGTTTATTGCTAAATAAATTACATAATTTTTTATGTAGTACTTAAAGTTCTGACTATAACTCATATCATTCAAATTCTACCTTCACTTTTTCATGTAACCATATTGATCCAAAATCTGATAATCTTTTAACATAGATATATAATAGTGTTTAATGTTTTGATTAATGAAGAAAAGGATTTAATCAGAAGGAAAGGATTTTATAATTTTCCTTTATATATTTTTTCTATGTTATCTTATATAAAGTGAGTGTTTATATATGTTTTCAAGCACTTTTTCCATGACTGTGTTTGAAAATGCAGAATTATGTGAGTAGGTCTAGATAGGTATATTCATAGTATGGAGGCATATTTATGTTTTTGAGTTTTTATTTTATTCATTTTATTATTATATTATATTTTGATACATATTTTGGTGAAAAACATAAGAATTGTACATATTACATATATTTTATTTTGTTATTCACCTTATTCTTTCTTAGGTTTGTAATTCTTACCACTTGTACATTGGATTATTGAATATCATGAAAAAATCACCAAATGTCTCAAAATATGTTAGAAAACCATTTTACATTACTTACTCAACATTGAGACACCTTAAAATATGATTCAGATCAAAATAATGAAACAAACCTTCAATTTACATTCCCTTCTTGGTCTATTCTACCTTCTAAATTATCAACTTATAGATGAGCTTCTTCGACATTATAAAATATCCAATCACCTAGAACTCATTATAAAACCATTGTAATGTAATAAAATAGCATGAAAACACATTTATATATTATTTTGAGTCAAAATTAATTTTTAAGAACCCATTTGACATATTTATCTAGGTCTCTTAACATGCACCTATAGAAATTTTGAACACAGTCATTTGTTCATTCATAAAAAAATTAAATATAAAAGATGAAGTAAGAAATTGGTGGAAAATAAACATTGATTTTGTAGATTAAAATTTTAATAAGCATGTGTTCCAATTGATTTTGATCTAAATTCATAATAATACATGGAATACTAGACACATAATTTATCACAACTAATTATCGTTATTCATGTGTGGAATACTGCATGTATTAGGATACATCCCATTGTCTTGTGTAAACAAGATGTCAAAATATGCCTTCACAATCTACATCTGATACTCATATATGGTAACTATTACTTTATGATTTGATTGCATGTCTAGTATAGTCTTCACCCTTGCATCACAAAATGCATTTGTGTAGGCATGGGCAGCTTCTAGATTGACAAACTTTATTTTAGTGTTCATCTTCTCATCCCTTAGTGTGAGAAATGCATGATGCAACTTATAGGCCTCTATGGTCTTCTGAACCAATGTATTTTCCAACTTGATAACCTTTTCCCTTGCATCATCAAGAAGATCAAATAAAAACTAGTTTTCACTATCAAATGATTGGTTTTTTATAGATGCTAGTGATAGTTACAAACAAATATTTTCTTCTAAGACCATTGCATTCTTGAATCTCATCCTTATGAGAAGTCCTTCCATGTCCTCAAGAAATTGGGAAGCCACATTATTTTCTATATTTGGGACTTTATCTGCAAAAAATACACATGAAATTCAAAGATAACATTCAATATTTTCAACATTGATAAGCTAAAAAAAACCTAGACATATATGAGGGTCCATGAGAATATTCAAAAGCTAATAACATAAAATTTTATAAATTAAAAATAATTTACTTACACATAGAGTTTTCTAACTTAAATGAAAATAAAGAAATCATTATATTAGCCCAACGCTGAGAAATGAGAAAAGTGGAAAAGTGTAATGGATAGTACTACATGTTACAATGGCTAATGGTGAATTTGTAAATTAAAATAAAAAACCAAATACTAATAGAAAATACCATAATTATTTACCTATGGCATGGTCATTTTGATGGATTGTAGTGTTGCCCCAATTTTTCTCACCCCTCCTCTCCTACCTCAAACTATGACCCATAGACATCAATAGTTATTATGTCGATTGCATAAATATACAAATAAATGATATGAGATAAAGGAATGTTAGAGAGACAATCCATACATAAAAATATTATATTTCACTCCTTCCCTCCATAATTACTTTTATAGAGATATAGAGACATGCAAACATGCACACTTTATCACCAACATGTGAAAGAACG
This sequence comes from Torreya grandis, assembly GCA_037957365.1. Taxonomy (NCBI): domain Eukaryota; kingdom Viridiplantae; phylum Streptophyta; class Pinopsida; order Cupressales; family Taxaceae; genus Torreya; species Torreya grandis. The sequence continues at coordinate 1,033,329 of JARHVA010004799.1, read as the reverse complement.
AAAAGATAATAAGGAATACATGTGAACATGATAGATCTCCTAGAAAAAACATCACATACAATACACATAAAAAATATATGATGAGTACATGGTAAAAACATTGCATCATTCAAGCATGCATCACTTTGTAGTACATTGGTAAATGCAAATTAGCCACCAAACCATTACTTAAGTCCTACATAAATTAAAAAAACTATGTATTGAGCACAAAATAGAAACAAAAGACTTGTATTGAAATCTCTTGTCCAAATAATATGTTTGACCACACATCATACATGTCATACATATTATGCAAAAATGTATGTGTATATACAATAATGTCGAAGGTAGTAGCCGCAAGGCAATAATAATGTTCATGTCATGGCCATTAGGTCTTTGTAAATGGACAAACAAGTGAAAGTGGTAAAATACATGAATGAATGTATATGCATATGTCATCCTTGACACTTGCTTTTGAAAATGTGTAGTTTATAAATGTCAACAAAAAGAAGGAATAAGAAACTAACATAAAGAATGAACTTGTCAGTTTTGGTAAATAATAAGTAACTATCATACCTCGTAAACATGGTTCATGCATGCCTATGAATTTTCCAACTCATCTCCACAAAAAACCTATATGCAATAACAATATACAACACTATCAAAATATCTAATGGCAAGGTTGAAAGAAAGGTAGGAGGAATAAAGAAGAATGCATATAATATGTAGTCATCATAAGAAGTACAATATCAATTTGTGGGGAAACCTATCATCCAGACTTTCATTTGTTACACCCCCCTCCACCCCCTAATAAACGTATCTATCATTCCAAAAATGCATTTCTCTCAAAGGAATGTGATTGTCATCACTAGAATGGGCTTGAGGGTCATCCCTCTATAATTGGAATAGTGATTGTTCAAGAAATATGAATGTTAATATTGAGTAAGTTGAATTGAAATTAACTTTAATTTCATGAAAACTAATGAACATAATGAATTTAACCTAAGGTCCATTATTGTATGCACCTTGATGTTGCTCTACCCATTTTCTTTCTTTCTGCATTTGTCAATGATATTCTCTTCACTAAATTTAGGATTACCTTATCTATGTCAAGTTTTTAATCTAATCATATGCATCCATATCATCATTGATAGACTTCAAGGCTATCTCACTGAGATAACATAACTTAGAGACATCCTCTCTAGCCAACCATGCTAATTTTAGCCTATCTCTCTTGTTGATGCTTTGGTTTTTCAACATCATTTTATTAGCCTCCTTTTTATTTTTCTTTTCATGATTTTTCTTCCCTTTGGCTTACATTTCCCACTTTGATCATTCCCAAGGGGGCCTCTTTCGAATAGGTTATTGACCATGTTTTTTTAGAGTTATGATGTTGGTTGTCATGGTGGTGCAAATTTATAAATAAAACTATTACTAATGAATAAGAGCTATATTGCAGCTAGAGTACATATCCTTTTGTAGGGTAGAATAACTTGTTTATTATGCTATATGATAGCTATTCAAGGCTCTTTGTGCTTCTTTGAAATGTTAATGTTGGTCTCAGACCATTGATCCCACTTGCATGAATCAATCATGCTCATACACTCCCTCAAATGTTCTTTGCTAGAGCTTTGATCAATCCCTATTAGATATTGCATTTAGGATTCATGATCATGTCACTTGGTCTATCTAGTATGATATTTATTATGCATCATCAGATCTTGGTGCTTCAAAAAATTATTTAACATATATATTTCTATTGGATAAAATTGCTGAAGCATAACACCAGTAGGCTCATTTTCATTGAGCAAAAAGGTGATGACAAAAATCCTAAAGTGTCTTTGTAGAAAGGCCAAAAGGCACTTTCAAAAATAATGAAGGGCATTTCATGGAAAAAAGGTCTCAAGACAAAAGTCCTAAAGGGTATTCTCAAAAAGGTTAAAGGGCAAAGACCTGAGACCACTCTGTGTTAGAAAATATAAATGACACTTTTAGAAAGCCTGAAGGGTATGTGCCTATGATAGAAAGGCCAAAGGGAACTTTCAAAATTCCAAAAGGTATGTTAAAAAATTATGAAGGGTATGTGCCTATGACAGAAAGGTTGAAGAGCACTTTAAAGAAGTCGAAAGGGTATATGCAGAAAGATTGAATGGAACTTTCAAATAATTTGAAGGGTATGTTCAAAAATTTCAATGGGTATATGCCCATCATAAAAAGGCCAAAGGGAACTTTCTAAAATTCCAAAGGGTATGTACCCTTGAGAGAATTATTTGAGTAGGATTACTTTGGGGAATTCTTTCAAGATTTTAATGTAAAAATAAATTCATGATGACAAAAAGTTTGAAGGTTGATTTCAAAAGGTAAAGTGCCTAGGGCAAAAGTCCTAAAGGATTAGTCTCTAAGGGAAAAGGTCTAGGATACAAGTCCCATAGGGTTTGTTATAAAATGATGAAAGGCAATATTTTAAGGCCAAAATGACCACAATAAAAGGGATAAAGGGTGGGTTAGTTAGGTAAAAGGGCCAGTGACAAAAGTCAGAAAAGGTAGTTTCATAGGACAAGGTTCCCATGATAGAGAGGCAGAAGGATAGGTGCAAAAAACTTTGAGGGATAATTATTTTTCATAGGGTATGTTTTTGAGGAAAAAATGGCCTTGGATAAATGTCTTGAAGGATAAGTTCATAGGGTAAAGGTGCTGGGAAAAAAGTCTTGAAGAATAAGTCTATAGGTTAAAGGGCTGAGGAGAAGAGTCTTGAAAGGTCATTTATCAAAATATTGAAGTGTATCTGCTTTAGGTCTAAATGGTCTACTTGGATGGAAAAATACTTGTGGTAGTTATATCGAAGGGTCTACTTCATTGGACAAAGTGATGATGATAAAAAATTTAAAGGGAACTTTGAAAAAGGCGAAAGGGAATTTTGTGGCAAAAAAGGTTCGGGATAAAAGTCCCAAAGGGTAATCATAAAAGGGCTGAAGGACAAAATCCTGAGATAAAAGTCTTGAAGGATAAGTTTTAGAGGGTAAAGAGCCAATTCAAAAAGGTTGTAGGGTAGGCCTATAGTGCAAAAATTCCCATGATAATTATCTCGAAGGGTAAGTACGAAAGACTCTAAGGGTATACTTCATGGCAAAAATGCCTAAAGGGTCTACTTCATAATGGTTGAAGGGTATGTTCAGAAAATCACAAGGGTATGTGCTAGTGACGAAAAGGCTGAAGGGCACTTTTAAAAAATTTTAAGGGTATTTTAAGAGAGTTTTAAGGGTATGTGCCTATGATATAAGGGTTGAAGGGAACATTCAAAAAGTCTGAAGGGTATGTTTCTATGATAGAAAGGCTAAATGGCACTTTAAAAAATTTTGAAGGTTATGTTCAAATTTTTTGAAGAGTATGTGCCTGTGATAGAAAGGCCAAAGGGTAATTTCAAATAGTACAAAGGGTATGTTCAAAAAATAAGAAGGTTATGTGACTACGATAAAAAGGATGAAGGGCACTTTCAAAAAGTCTAAAGGGTATGTGCCCTTGGGGTCATTATTTTGACAAAACTGTATCGACAAGATTGCTACAAGGAATTATTTTGGGTATTTCACATTAGATAAAATAGTCGATGACAAAAAAATTGAAGGGTCATTTCTAAAGGTAAATTGCCTAGGATAAAAGTCCTGAAGGATATGTTCCAAAGGGCAAAGGTCTAGGATAAAATTCCCTAAAGGTTGGTGAAAAAAGGTCAAAGGGTAATCTTGTTAGGCTAAAATGGCCACAACAAAATGGCCAAAGGGTAGGTTAATTAGGTAAAAGAACCAAGGACAAATGTCTTGAAGGGTAGTTTCATAGGTCAAAGTGCCTATGAGAGAAGTCTATTTCCTATGGTATGATTTCAAGGGCAAAAGGGCCTAGGGCAAAAGTATCAAATAATAAGTCTATAGGGAAAAAGGAGTGGGATAAAATTACTAAAAGATAAGTCCATAGGGAAAGGTGCCCTAGACAAAAGTCCTAAAGGATCATTTTGTGAAAGCCCAAAGGGTAAGTACATTAGGTTTGAAGGGTATACTTCATGGAAAAAATGCTTGTGGTAATTATCAAAAAGGCTCTATTTCATAGGGAAAATGTTCATGAGAAAAAGATAAAAAGGTAGGTTCAAAAGGGCTAAATCACAATTTTATCGATGAAACTGTATCAACAAGATTATTATGGGGAAAATATATCAAGGAAAATTATCTAAAGTTGAAATTCTGTGAGGGAAAGTGTTTGAAATAAATATGTCAAAGACCCAATTTATTGGATAAAGTGTCTAAAACAAATAATTCCATAGTGAAAATCTCACAATAATAAGTTTGAAACAATAAGTTTGATAAAGATTAGTCTAAAATAATAAGTCCAAAAGAGCTCAGTAGCTTCAAATAAGATAATGGATAAAATACTTGACAAAGACAATTGCATAAGTCAAATAAAGATAAGTTCAATAACATAATATAAATAGAATAAGACCTATACAAAAAGTTAATCTATGAAAAAAATATCAAATCCATTTTGCTAAAGTATGAAAGGCCAATAGTTAGTCTTTTCCCAGTATTTGCACAAACATATGGAAGAGGGGCTCAAAGTGAAGACCATAGTCTAAAAATAAAATGGGTCCTCATTTAGATATAGATTAAGGGGGGGGGGTGTTGGGTAAAATAGGTTTTAATTAACCATTGAGGTTCAAATCATGATGGTCAGATGGATGTCATTCACGTTTGTATAGACATCAATGACGTTCGCATAGACATCAAAATAAAGATAGACGATTAAACCACTAGGGTTCAAATTGTGATGGTCACATGGATGTCAATGATGGTCATGTGGATGTCATTGAAAGTGTTGGGGACATCAAAATTAAGATTGATAATTAAACCATTGGGTTCTGAATTCTGTAATTCACATGGACATCAATGATAGTTTCAGAGACATCCTTGATCGGTGCATGGACATCAAAATAATTCTTAGGCAATTAACCATTAGAGTCTAAATTTTATGGTCACATGGATGTCAATGGTGGTCATGCAGACATCAAATGATGGTCGCATAGAAATCAAATTTGAGCATTGTAAAATAGATGTTGGCATTCAAATAGAGGCAAAATCAATGGTTAGCGTGCAATCATCCATCAAGATCAATAGAACAAGAGTATAGATGAGAATGGATGGTTTTGTTGATGCACATGTAGTATTAAGTTGTTTTTTAGTTTTCAAGTGTCATTTAATGAGAAATTTATATTGTTCAAGGCTTATATTATTTCTATATATCTTAGCGCACTTCTTATTTTCATGTGTTAATGAAAACTTCTTCTATTTTGCCAAACGAAGGACAAAGATCTCAATAGTACTCATCAATAATACATTTGTGAACATTTAAAACCAATAGTTCATTGTAATCATAAATTTATATATAAAATTATTGTAATTATTAATATCATTTTAGAAATGCATTGTCGTTTAGAAAAATAACATTGTGTAAAGTGAAATATTTTAAATTCATACTTGTATCTCATTGTAAACACATGATTCTTGTGTCCATCTCATTTTTTCATAGACAAACTATTAAAAAATAGTAATGTAATATTTATTTTAGATATATAAATTCTAATAATGTTTACTATAGTTATATTATTTTAGTATTGTAAGATATTGTAATAGATTTTATTTATTGTTATATGATACTGATTTGTTATTAATTTCTTATTATATTATTAATGTAATGTATTATTGTCATAATATTATGTTATATGTTATTATTTTAATATTATATTAATAACTTTTAGGATTTAATTTTTTTTTCATTAAAGAAAAACAATTATCATTTCCTTTTAAAATGGTGATTCATAGGTGCCTTTTTCCTATAGAACACATGTAAAGCCTATTAGATGGGCATCATATTGCTCTATATATTATTGTTGGTAATATTATTCCAGAATAGAAAAAATTGATCTTATTATTATAAGATTTTATATTATATGTTGTTATATTATATTATATAATGTTATACGGTATTAATATGTATTATTATCTTAATATTGTATTATATTTTTATTGTAATATATATTAATGTATATATGATATCTTTAAAATTAATTATTTAAGACTATTATAATAATATAATGACATGATATAATTTATTTTAATATATAATATACTATATTGTAATATGAAAATGCAGATTACAATATTGAGTTAAATTATTTTAATTTTTAATATACCATTAATATTACTAATACTATCCAAATATAATTATTTTTTATTATTTTATAAATAAAAATGTGAAGTAAAATAACAAGATATATCATCATAACATTGTAATGTATAATATTATTAGATAATTTATCAAATGATAAAATACTTAAAGTATTGAATAGTATTGATAAAAAAATTAAAAGTAAACTATAAATTTAAAAAAAAATGCCTTTGACTCAAAAAATAATTTTATTAACCATTTATCAAATATAATTATTAAAACATCAAAAATGTATGTCAAAAAATAATTTAAAAATGACTACTGACTATTTAAAATGGCAAAAGATCTATGACTCACATTCATTTATACCAAGGTAGATGAATGATGTGAGAAAGGTCAATACATAAATGGATCGCAAACTAAGCATGAAGCTGACAAGTGTCCTAAGTTGATAGGTTTGAAGACAAATTATTTTAGAGAAAGTGTTTTTGATAAAGTGTTGAGGATGAATACTTTTAGATAAAGTGTATCAGGGAAAATATTTACAACAAATGTCTTTGTAAAGAGCTAGAAGAAAATGTCTTTCCCAAAAATCCTGAAATAAAAATACCAAAGTAATGTTCATGACAAAAAGTCTAAAGACCCAAAAGTTTCAAAAAAAATATCCATAGCAAAAGTTTCATGAAACACAAATTATTCAGGGAAGTTGACTTAAACTATTGAATACTATTGATAACAAATTTAAAGTAAACTATAAATTATGAAAAAAATGCCTTCAACTCAAAAACAAATTTTATTAACCAATTATTATATATAATTATTAAAACATCAAAAATATGTAATGAAAAATACTTTAAAATGACTACTAACTATTTAAAATAGAAAAATATCTATAGATCACATTCATTTGTACTAAAGTAGATGAATGACATGAGAAAGGTCAATAAGTCAATAGAGCTCAAAATAAGCATGACACTGACAAGTATTCTAACTTGATACGTCTTAAGACAAATTTTTTCAGAGATAGAAGTATGGATGAAGTGTCAAGGATGAATTCTTTCATAGAAAGTATATCAAAGAAAATGTCCATGGCAAAGGGCTTTGCAAAAACCTTGAAGAAAATGTCTTTGATAGAAAATCCAAAACAAAAATCCCAAAGTAATGTTCATGACAAAAAGTCTGAAGAATCAAAAAATTTGGATAAAATATCCGTAACAAAATTTTCAATAAAGATAAATTCTTTAGGGAAATTGTTCAAGAAATTCCTTTGATGAAATTATTCTAACACAAAATGTCTGATAGAATTTTTTTAGAGAAAATACATTATTCAAAATGTCTAAAGAATTGTTTGGTTGTGAGGAAATTATTCGAACAAGTTCTAAGGTTTGGAAATATTCACATGGCCATCAAAAGGTTAGAGGATCTCCAGAATGAACTCATGAGTGCCAAACATCAAGATCTCAGGTGCCTGTATAGAGATCTAATTGTATGAACATACTGACAATGATAGTGGGCTCAATATGATCAATGATATGTGTTCAATCATGTAATAAAGATCTAATGGCGTTTTTGTATATATATTTATGTATCCATGTATTCATGTACATGGTGATATGATTGAGATACCAATCTTCTGTGCACTTATTTTAGGACACATCTAATTCAATTTGTCTATTGCATTTGAATTTTACAATCATATTTCTTCATCTACTATATGTATAAGCACATGAAGAAAATTTATTGGAATCGATACCTGACATATTTTTCATAGAGGTTCATAATGAATATGTATTGTGCCTAATTCATATGAAATTATGTTTTAGATTTCTTTAATCTATAATTAATTTCTATATATGTTAATGATACTTATGCTTCTTACTGACCAGTTCTAAATTTTAATTTGCAAAATGTTTGAAAGTCATAAAAAGCATAAACTACCACCCTTTATTTTTCCTCTTTCATATAAAATTCCAATTAAATTGATATATTATTTCCAATTCATGATGTTTCTATTTTCATTTTTTGATAATTCTAGTTGGCATAACTGCAAGCAATGCATTCCATATTTATCCATTATGAAAAATGCATTGCAATTTTTTTTACCATATATCATCTAAGAGATGGGACATTAAATTCATTTCATGTTAATAAGCTTATTGCATTTAATACACTTTCACCATAACTATTAACAAATAGTGATGTCAGATAAAGGCTAGAATTGTTCATTTCACATGAAATAACATCCCATTCACGTTGAATATTTGCACATGTATTTGACAATTTAAATTGTTCAATTACACTACTTTTAGAAGTTTCAACATTTTTTCTTTTCCATAACAAAGGCTCATAGTGGCCATAGATATGATTGTTGTCATGGAATAATATTGAACATTCTAGTATTGATGACTCTTTGTTAAAGTGCACATACTTTATTTTCTATATCAATGACCATAATCAAATTTATATGTTAAACCATTTAGATATCCATTGGATACAAAATATATAACCCCATAGGCCAATTTTGATTACATTTGTATTATTCTTTTCAGAAAGCCTCATTTTGTGTAAATAGGTTTCTTTATCATGTGTTCTATATAAATCGTAAAGCAAATCAAAATTCATTTCATGTTCATATGACCATATTGCATATACATTTATATTGCTTAAGCATACAATGAAATAATCAATCATTTCATTTCATAATTAATTTGATGTGTAATATAAATTTAGTAAAACTTGAATTGCATCAAAAATATAGTCACCTACATTGTTTTTAAATGAACTAATTCAAAAATGGTGACTATCTTTTAGTGCATCATCAATTTTCAAAAATAACATCCTCAGTTGTTGCTTATATGTTTCAACATCTATTAATGTTTCATTTGATCTACTTTCTAGTTTCCCTTTTTTGTTTCTCATGGTTTCCCTATTACATAAAAGTGCAATTGCATTAGCAATGAAAAAAATGGTATTTCAACTCAATGAATATCGATATTTTAATCCACTTAAAGTTAAATCTGCATTCAATCTTCGTCTAAAATTAATTAAAGTCTATATAATTCTTTTTATGTAGAAATAAATAATTTTCTCTAGTTGAATTAATTTAGATAGCTAAAAAATAAATAAAAAGCTCCAAAACCTCAAAAGATATGTGAATTTAATTGTTCTAAATACTCTCAAATCAAAAAAAAAATGCAAGTACCTTTTCCAAAAAGTAAATAATGAAGACAATAACAAAAGAAGCTAAATTGCATATTCTTAAAATAAGTAAATTTTCCACAAAACAATCTATAAAAAAATTGATTTTTTTTCAAATGTATTTTTTCTGAATACTTTCAAAAATAAATTCAAGAACCTTTTCAAATACCTCAATCAATAAGATAAATATAGTATTTGCAATGTACAAGTCACTTGGAACTCATTTTTTAAAGAGATAACACAATATGAAATTCAATAAAGATAACACATTGTCCAAATGTATTTGTCAATTGATATAACAAGTAAAATTATATAAGCAATAACAAAAGTTAACAAGTCCATGCACATTATAGATATACAAATCTATCAAATATTTAGATTGACCACAAGATAAATATTTGTAATATGATAATTTATGTAACAACGATTAATGTTTGTAATAGGAAGAAACAGAAAGCAAACAACAAAAATTAATTTCATATATATGGTAAACTTCAAAATTGAGAAATAATTTATAATGATATAAATATTTATATATTACTCATTCTTGCTGAACATGTAAAGTTTCATGATATCTTCAGCGATAATGATTTCAATAAAAAATAACTTTAAATTACTAAACTAATAATAATCATAAGTAAACGTTGATATGCTAAAATGGTTTAGGATGAAGTACTAACACCCAAATTATAAAATTCTTGGTTAATAACATAAGAGATCTTGAAAAAAATGAAACCTTTGGAACATACTGTTCGATTCAATTAATATTTTTCTACTCATAAGTATAAGTGCTTAGATTTGCACTAGGGTTATATGCTAGTTTGGGGGTCCTCAGGGTTACATGGTATCAAGAGAAACACATAGCATTTGTTTTATTCATATAGTGGTTTCAATTAAAAAATTCATTTTTTGTGAAGGGACATTACAATAAAGGTTCACTAGGTTTGGCCCACATACAAAATTTAGTCTAGATGCAATCCAATGCTCTAGAGGTCAACCATACATCAAGGAGTTGAGTAGAGTGTTGCATTGAACAATGTATTCAATGATGAGGAGAAGATAATAGTGCTTGAAAATCTTTTCAAACACTTTATCCTAGATTAATGTGTAATTTATTGATCTTTGATGAACATGTTAAGTAGTAGGTTTAGTGGTGTATAACCAGTTCAAGGTCATAGGTGATTTTTTATAAGCCTTAGAGAAGTCCACTTGCACATTTCATATGTACTATTGAGATGCCTTATAAAACCAAAGAATCACATGGAATCAATGACTTTAGTGCTCAGATCATCTGGTGCAAATTTGGTGCCCTCATGAGTGTCCTGCTTCCAATATAAGATTTCAAAGTTTATTTAAGATAGTAAGACATTCACATGCATGTCAAAATTAGGACATAGAAAAAAACCATTGGATTTTAAATTATGATGGTGGAGTGGACATCAATGATGATTATATAGACATCATTGAAAGTCATGCAAATGTAAAAATTAAGCTCGATAATTAAACCATTGTAGATTAAATTATTACGGTTACATGGATGTCAATCACCATCACATAGATATCATGCATAGGTAAAAGAATGTAAAAATAAATCTCAAGAAACTAACCATTTCAGTTCAAATTTGGCAATCACATGAATGTCATTGAAATTCATGTGGATGTCAAATGATGGTTGTGTGAAAATCAATTTTGAGCCTCGTAAAATATGGCATTTAAATAGAGGCAATATCAATGGTTAGCATTAAATCATACATAAATATGAATGGAGTGAGAACATAGATAAATAGTGTTAGTGGGTCCCAAATATATGATGTTATGCATTAACTCATACTTAGAGATCTAATAATACATATTTTAGTCATAGAGTTAATAGGCCCAATTCAATACCAATGACCAATCAACAAAGGTGAACCTAAGAATTTTTTAATGGGAAATCCATGAGGTAGATTTTGACCCAAGCAAATTAAAAGGAACCAATATAAAATATGACCTAGGTAGATCTAGAATAAATATGTCAAATGCATGGGCTTCTATTAAATCTCAGTCTAAGTTCCTCATTTAGCAATGTAGAATATATAGAACCAATTATCTGAAGTTGCAACACAATCATTCTTTAAAGGATATCCTTAGATGTATATATCCTTGGTTTCCAAGATACATAGAGGTAAAATAGGTCCATTTCAACTTAACATAAATGAGAACATGCTGCTAGTTATTTGAATGATATAAATGTGTCCAAGCAGAGATAATTACCATGTGAAAATTGATAAAGGAAATTGGTTTTCAATCTATAGTATATCCATGTTGAGGATTTTCACTAAATGGCATGCCAAGATATGAATACGATCACCTAAAATACATATAGACATGGCTCTATTAGGTCCATAAAAGTGAGATGGATTTAAATATGTATGTATGTATGTATGTATGTATGTATGTATTTGTGTTTATGTGTATGCGCGTGCGCGCACACACACACACACACATTTAAAAATAAATACACAAATACATATACATAAACACATACATATACATAAATAATTTCTTCATATGTGTAGTGTGTGTGTATGAAGATACACACACACACACACACACACACACACACACACACACACACACACACACACACACACACACACACACACACACACACACACATGAATAAATTGTTTATGTATATGTATACATATACATATGAGGAAATTGTTTTCATGCAAATAAAGATGATTGTAATAGTTATTAATTAAATTAATAAACTTTTCATTCCACTCTTCATATTATAATAACCAATCTCTGAGAACACTGTCAAAAATATTATTCACCTATAAATAGGTTGTTACTTATATGTATAAAGTCTACTAATATTTCATATAACATATAATAAATAAATCAAAAACTAAATTCTATACTCATAAGGTGTTTAGAAAAACTAGTAATATCACTATCCACTAGTAGGTCACAGCAGTCATACAAAAACAATAATCCAAATGTGAATAAATGATGTCAATGTCAACAACTGATTAAAAATAGAGTCTACCTTATCTAGTCCTTCAAAAATCACACATGGCTATAAAAAAATCTTATAACCAGTAAACTGGTAGAGCATCTCTTTATCACAGTGACCGCCTTTGCCCTTAATATATACAATGAACCATTTAAGCAATGGAAAAATAAACGTGGTAGGTACTACTAAGGGTCCCTTAGTTTCTAGGAAGCTATACATGGATATAAGAATAAATTAAAAATAACCTACCTACCATCTTCTCCCTAATCTCTATAATTGAAACATAGCCATTTTGAAAAATAAAGGCAACATAAATATTTTTATTGGACACCGAACAAGAAATTAATTGTTGTTAAATTTTAATATAAAAAATCATAAATTATTAAGTGGCAGCTACAAACATTATATAATTGGTAAATTTTTAGGTAGCAATGGCTTTAGATTGGAGTTTCCCAAGTAGCATAGCATATGATGTTACACATAACGACTCATTCAAATTGGGTACTAAATGAGCACCTATCCTTGGCTATACCACATAGGTCTGAGAGTTTTTTATTGGTCTCTTATGGTTTTGTGTCACATTTGTTTAGTTTCCATGCTTTTAAATGAATCTGTAGTTGTATGGTACCAAAATGTATTAACAAAATTGTAGTTGTATGATGCCAAAAAAGCTTATCAAATGTGCATTTGTTGTCTATAGACTTTGATGAAATTAGATTCATAATAAATGGAGAAGATTTGGTTGGATAAAACTTGTACAAGCTATGCAACACATACTTTTAACATGGAAAATTATAAAATATAACTACCCTTCATGAAAAGTAGGCAAATTCTAATTTTTGAATGCAAAGCCTATTTTAATTGGGTAGAAAGAAAACATTGACCAAAGTAAACTCCTATGGTGAAATGTATAGTACCAAACCTTTACGATAGGTACTAATAAAAAGAACAATACCTATGTAATATGATTTTGGAACTCTTTGCATGGTAGGCCACTACCTGCCTTGCACTTTAGAGACTCTTATTTGTGTTTTGTATTATTAATATGGGTGTTTAATTGTTTTAATCTTATAAAAAGAATTAATATTGATTATTAAAGGTATATTTTTCTTTTAAATTTTATTCTTATAGAGAAAGTTAGTGTATAAAAGTTTTCTAATAGATGACTTGAAATTTGAATATATAATATTCAATAATTGATTTTATCCTCCTTAATAATTATTAGAGTATCATATTCTATTTATCCAATATTTATTTCATAAAAAATATTAGTTTGAAATAGTGTATTAATATACAATATAATTATAACATATTTAATTATTAGACGATACATTTTTTTAAACATATGCCATTTTTTATTTTAAATTAATTTAAATTGTCATTTTCCTTTAATTTTAATATATCAAATAAAAAAATATTAATATTTTAAATTAATTATATTTTAAATATATAATAACGCATATATGAAAATTTGAATCCTGAAATTTAAGAGTTATAGATTGTGGCACTACACCTTTACATATAAAGTTGAGGAGGAGATATTATTATTATTTTTTAATTTTATCTCTTTTTAATAAATAATTTTATTTATAAATTAATATTCATTTCAAACATAATTTTTTACGTAAAGATATTAGAAGCTTTACCCATTTTGATAGTTTTTTAATCATAATTGTTTTAAATTAAATATTTTTAGATAACAATAATAAGTGTTTCAACAATAATACATATTTATAGTATATTAATTTTACATTGTTATTCGGTAAATTTTTATAAGAAAGAAAAAAATAGTTTCAAAAAATTTCTTATAATATATATGTTTTATACATATATGTTGATTTTTAAAAAAAAATATTGAAATTTCAAGAAAATAAAAAGATGTGCATTTCATCAATTTGATTTTTTTTCAATAAATTATACTTTCAAATATTATTTGTAGAATTTATTCAGTATATATTTATATTTTTATAGATACAAAAAAGAGACCTAAAACACAATTTATTCAAAAGATTCATTGAAATATTATATTTAAAATCTTCTAAAACCTTTTAGATATATAATATGTTCATGTCATTAATTAAATTGAAATCCCCATCCACACACACACACACACACACACACACACACACATAAAATTTCAAAATGAAAATACATTACCACATAAATTAAAAACAAACAATGAGATATGAGGCAATCTATGGTAGAGGTATCCATTCAGTGGTGGCATCAGAGATGGGGATTGATAAAAGAGATGCTGTAGTTTCAAAGGTGTAGAAGACATTATCAAAGAATGGAGGGGATGGATCCATTGACAAATCCCACGTATTGTAAATCGGATGTAGATGAAAAAAGATAGGGTTTCACTTCTATGTTTAATGATGGTAGATCTAAATCATACTATAGATAATAACTATAATATGGTCATGTAGAGTAAGGATATTAACTTAGATAGATCATTTGGTGCTCCAACTACATCAATAAAGAATGAAAGGTTTAAAATGTTGACTAGGGGCTTAGTTTATCCTGAGATGGGTAGAGGGCATCGAGGGTTTAAATCCCTTATGTTTTCTCCTAAGTGAAAGGAAGCCGATGGAAAGGGAAAACTAGTCCATGTTATAATAGTGGTGTATGATGGAAAGGAGCTAAAAATATCCCTAGGTCTCAGAAGATTTATGCAGGTAGGCATAGAAGGACTTGATGTTATAAATGAGTAACTTAAAACCATGGCAAAAATGGACCCAATGCTAAACGAGGCCACTCTAGAATAGGGTAAAAAATATGGGTCTTATGTTATAGTAGTTTCTAGAAAGAGTCAGATACAAGGGCCTCTTACAATGACTATCTCTAGTAAGGCAAACAAAATTTTAACCCTAGCAAAACTTTGAAAATATGTTTTTTTTAGGGTGAGTCTCTTGATGGGATTTTATAAAGGGAAGCATGGTATTTTAATAGGGTTTTATTTTATAAGTTTAATTATTTTTGTCCAAATCTTTAATCCCTCCATGGGTTGCTTTTGGAGGTCTATAAACCATTAATGAAAGTAAATATGGAAATATACCCTTGTGTAAAGGTATTTTTTGTACGAGTTTTTGATAAAAGAGAAGATAAAGACAAGATTATGTAGTAGCAGTTCTAGTCCCTTGATAATCATATTCTCATGTTTAATACTTTGTATCACTATTTTTAACTAGCTACTGAATCTTTCAGTATTAGACCAGTGTGGATCCCTCACATCCCTTTATTGTTTTAGACCAGAGACACTCTTAATGTCATTGGTAATTCCCTAGGAAGATTGTTAGATATCAATGAATATATGATAGAATATATCCATGCTACTTTTGAAAAGATTATTGTTAATATTAATGTGGATGCTCAAATCCCTACAAATTTAGAGTTGATTGTTAACAATCAAATTTGGGTTCAGATTGTTGACTGTGAAGGGTTAGATTTCAGATGTAGGCAATGTTTTGATATAGAGCATTTCGCTGATTCATGCATGTTAGGAGAAAAAAGAAAATTATTTCATGGACACAAAATGTTAAAAGGGATATTTTGATAATATAAGTATAATACCTTGAGGGAGATGAATCAAAGTCTTCAGAGAAGGAAGAAAAATTAGTGGATATGAATGAAGAGTTTGTTAACTAGTCAATTAGATATTTAACAAAAAATAAATTTTTGAATTTTGGATGAAGAAAATGAAACAGAGTTGGTTT
Source organism: Torreya grandis (assembly GCA_037957365.1). Taxonomy (NCBI): domain Eukaryota; kingdom Viridiplantae; phylum Streptophyta; class Pinopsida; order Cupressales; family Taxaceae; genus Torreya; species Torreya grandis. The sequence goes on along the minus strand of JARHVA010004799.1, from coordinate 1,017,225 downwards.
TGGAGAAACATGCTAAAGTGGCTCCCCAAGAAACCAATGATCCAAATCTGATATCCCTAAGTGTTAATGATAATACCATGGAGGAAGATGATATTGATCTAATTATGCATAACCCTAAAGAGGATGTTGAAAATATAATTTTTACAAAAAGATTGAAGGATTACAGAGGTTGGATTAATGTGTAAAGAAAGTAGAAGAAAATAGAGATGCAATCATCTAGTGTGTTTCATCTTGTTTCAGTGCTTAGATTTCATGAATATTCTTTGGGGAGCTAGTTCAATGTGGTTTTAATTGTATTTTGGTTATTTTAGGGTTGGGTATAACCCCTTTTCTTATGTTAGTTTTTTTTAGACTTATGGTGTATCTAGGTTCTTAGACCCCATCTAACTACTTGTCCTCTAGGGTATGGGGTCCCTATTTTGAAGCAAGGCCTAAGTGTTTTGGGCATGTCTTATTTCTACTCTCATATTTCATGAATATTCTTTGAGGATCTAGTTTCATGTTCTTTTAGTTGTATTTTGGATTTTTTTAGGTTGGCTTGAACATCTTTTATTATGTTAGCTATTTTTGTTCAGCTTATTATGTATCTAGGTTCTTAGACCCCATCTGACTACCTATCTTCTAGGGTATGGGGTCCTTAATTTCAAAAAACCTCCCCTTTACCATTAATAAAAAACACTTAAATCAAAAACCTAAATAAAAATTTAAATTTTACTTCTCAAAATCTTTGAAACATAAAAAATTTTAGATATTAAATATCTAAAAAAATTATAAATTCAAATAAAAATAATAATCCCTAACCTATATTTAATATATTTACACGAGCCCATTGCCTATCTAATAAATCATGATATAGAGTTTACAAAATAATGTAAATTGTGTATTACAATAATGAATTATATAGATAGATTAAAATATTGAGATCCCATAATAGTGTAATTATTCCTAAAGTAATATGTTTACACAAGTATAGGTATGGTGGTGTCGTGTAACACCTATCTTTCCATTTTTCTTCACAACTCACAGGAATATTTATATATTTATATTATCTATAAATCCATGACCATCACTTTCTAATGGGTAAGGTTGAAAATAATATTTTAAATAATTTATTCAGTCAAAATACAATTTAATTTAGATATTAACATCCAGCAAAGGCCAAGAATGGTTTATGGGACATAAAATCCAATACGTGAAACAATACATAAAAGGACTACCAAAAGCATCTCCGAATATAGAAATTAGAAACAACAAATGAACTACCAGAAGGTTGAAGAACTTGAATGTAATAGAATGTACATTGTTTGACTTTTTTTAGACCATTTTATTTGTCCATGAGATCTCTTAGGATTCCTAAAATGAGTAATTTGGAAGTAAGAATTGATATGATTTTAATTATTTGTATCTAAGGACTTCAAATTGAGTGTTCTTTGTTGGAGTTGAAGTGTCCCATAAATAAACAAAGATAAACATTTATGATCTTCATATTGAATAAGTCTCCTTAAAGATCCATTGGAATCTCTAAAAAGTAATTAAAATCTACCATGAATTTCATAATAGATGGGATACTTTAATATAAAATGCTCTTCACTTTTAGGCTCTAGAAACACAACTAACATATATGCTCATGTTGTGGGAGGTTATGTTCATATTCAATTAGTAGCAGGGTGAGAGCAAATGCAAAACTAAGTTAAATTGATCTTTAGGCATGAAGGAAACAACTTTTTCATGTATTTAGGAATTTTACTTCGATCTTCATGGAAAGAGGAATAAAACTAAAAATAGTGAAGAAGTTTCAGTTTCAAAGACTCTTTTGGAGAAAACCATGTAGCTTTCAAACAAGACTTAGTGATTTCTTCTTGTATACCCCTGTTAACATCATATTTAGTGAGTTAAGGAGAATTAATAGAAAACCCAAGATGAGGGAGTCTATCAATATCAATATTTAGCTTCTAAACAAGAGTCATAACTCTTTCATACCATCAAGATTTGAATCCTTTTTTGATAAGTTACATAGATGACTGGAGTGCCAATTATGGATACCTATTTTGACCAGAAAATAATCTGCTATGCATCGAAGCCTATGTAACATAGTTATAAAATTAAAAATCAAAGAGGTAAAGAGATAATAAGCCCCAAACTCTGCAAGAATAATTACATGAGGAACCATTATTTTATCTTGAATATTTTTTAATAATATGGAAATGAGAACTCTTTCCATATGGTTGAAATCATTTTGTGTCAAATATGTACCCCAAACATCACATCCATATAATAGTGTTGTTGTAACCAATGTATGAAAAAGCTAAATCTTTGTTTGAATATCTTGAAATTGGTGTTGAAAGCATTATCTTTTCAAGGCTATCAATGTTGCATACCCTTTGCTCAGTCTCACTTCTATTTTTAGATCAAAGCTAAAAGGTGGTACAGAGAAAACCACACCCAAGTAGGTGTAATATTACATCACCTTAACCTATTTTTTGTGTACATAAAATTCATTGTAGATGCTACTTTCTTAGTTGTATTGAATGACAAATTTTTTGTCTTTGCAAGATTTGTTTCAAGGCCTTTCTTATCACAATAATTTATCAATGCATTAAGCTAATTAAGAAGTCTTGTAATTGAGTGTGAAAGAAAAATAATGCTATCTACAAATAATAAAATAGCAATGTAGATCCCAAAGAGGATACAACTATTCATGTTACCTATGTCTATGGAGATAAGATCCTCTAATTCATCAATATAAGGCTCAAAAAGTGTAGGTGAGAGTGGACAACCTTGTTTCACACCTATGGTATTATGGATGTCATTAGTAGTGCCCATTTTAGTATGAATATGCTCAGAATTTTTTTTATTCAGTATAAATTTGTTTTAATAAAATATATTTGAAGAAGTGAAGATTACATTTTTTAATAATATAAAATAAAACTTTTAAAATAAACATAAAGAATAATATTAGGGTTTTAAACAAAATTAAAAGTACCAAGTTTTCTTTCCATATTTTAAAAAATAATATATTTTTTCAATCTCGTTAACACAATAATTTATATAAGATTTGTATAATAATTAAAAACATACAAATAATTTAAATTTATATGATTTTATTTTAAAAAATCAATTTAAATATATTTTTTAGTTTGAAAAAATAAAAACTAGTCTCAAATTATTTGTAAATTTACACATTTTAACATAATAGATGGAATTATTTAAAATTATTCTTATGAATTCAACTATTTTTGAAAAACAAATAAATAATATGAAAACATTTGATAATTTCATTTTTATATTTGATATGTTTTAATTGAAAAGTTTATCATTATTGCTAAAAATATAGCTAGATTGGTTTAATATCTATCATATAAATGAAATCAAAGAAAATGCTAAATAATTTTTTTTAATAATTAAAGTAAATTAAAAAATTCAATTGAAAATAATAATAATTAAATGACTTTTTATCATAAACATTTTATGGAACCATCTATTATAATAGGGACCATTATCCCATAGTTTTTTAGTTAAAACCATTATTATTATTAATTAAAGTTATTATTATTAATCAAAGTTATTATTGTTAGTTAAAATCACAATATATTTATAGTTTATGTTTTAAAGTTTTGTGGATATTCTTAGTATGTTTTTTTAGTAAAAAAGATTTTTTTTACTAGTGACCAAACCCTATATAAGAAACTATAAACATGGATCTCAAATTTGAATAAGACATTCATTTTCATAAAAACAAAAAATAAATAAATGTGTTTCTTAATCAGGGTCCCAACCTTGTATATGAATCTCAACAAAGGGCCTAGAAGCCCAAATATAAAAAAATACAACACAACAAATAAAAATAATAATATGAAGCTAAGAACCTTCTAATTCATTTTCATTTCTCATTCTAATAGTCATTTTTAGATGTTCTAGCTTGGCTTGGCCTTTTATCTATTTTTTACCCATAATGGTCCAATCTGTGCATTCATAAGGATAGATTCAAATGGAAATATTCATTGAGTCTATTGAATTCAACTCTTTCAAAAGTGTTCAAGAAAAATGACCTTTTATGTCATTTAGAGCTATATGATCCAATTTTTTTTTTGAGAAACTTTACTTTCCTTAATGGGAGGCATTGTTTCTATCCTAGGTTCTTCTTGGGGCAAATCCATATCATCCCAAAAATTTCCCAAATCACTACAAAAATCTATGCTTTTGCTATCATTTTCAACAAAATAATGCATAAGGAGGCCATCCTTCCACTAGGATACCCTTTTTTTATGCTTGGAGATATTACATGAATTAGCAAGGTGCTTTGTTTGAAAGCAATTTTATTATTTGAATGATAAACTTTCATAGTCCAAAGCCAGTTTCCATACTTAATCTTGGACATTCAATTGTATGAACATAGGAAGATCTTTGGAGACATCCAAATTCACCAAAACCCGAGCCAAAATAGTATGATACATAGATTTTGAGTCAACAAAAAAAAATCCCAATGTACTACTAATGTTTTTTAAATAGAAATCTATCCAAAATGATAATGGTAAATAATATAACCTTACCCAATTCAGATCTTGGTGATTCAAAATATTATTTAACGTATATATTTCTATTGGATAAAATGGGTAAAACATAACTCTTGTAGGCTCATTTTCATTGGGCAAAAAGGTGGTGACAAAAATCCCAAAGTGTCTTTGTAAAAAGGCCAAAAGGCACTTTCAAAAAGTTTGAAGGGAACTTCATGAAAAATAGGTCTCAAGATAAAATTCCTTAAGGTTAATCTCAAAAAGGTTGAAGGGAAAAGGCCTGAGACCACTCTATGATAGAAAATCTAATATAAACTTTTAGAAACTCTTAAGGGTATGTGCCTATGATAAAAAGGCCAAAGGGAACTTTCAAAAGTCCAAAGGGTATGTTAAAAATTTCTAAAGGGTATGTGCCTATGACAAAAAGGCTGAAGGGCACTTTAAAAAAGTTTGAAGGGTATATGTAGAAAGTTTGAATGGAACTTTCAAATAGTTTGAAGGGTATGTTTAAAATTTTTGATGGGTATATGCCCATCATAGAAAGGCCAAAGGGCACTTTTTAAAAGTCCAAAAGGTATGTGCCCTTGAAGAAATTATTTTAGTAGGATTGTTATGGGGAATCATTAAAATATTTTTGTGTCAAAAAAATGCTCGATGAAAAATATTTTGAAGGGTCATTTTGAAAGGCAAAGTACCTAGGGAAAATTTCTTGAAGGATAAGTCTCAAAGGGAAAAGATCTGGGACAAAAGTCCTACATGGTTGGTTATAAAAGAATGAACGGTAAAATGACCACAATAAAAAGGATAAATGGTAGGTTAGTTAGGTAAAAGGGACAGTGACAAAAGTCATAAAAGGTAGTTTCATAGGACAAGGTTCCCATGATAGAGAGGCCAAAGGGTAGGTGCAAAAATGTCAAAGGGATAATTATTTTTCATAGGGTATGTTTTGGAGGGGAAAATGGCTTGGGATAAAATTATCGAAGGATAGGTTCATAGGGTAAAGGGGCAGGGACAAAAGTCCTGAAGAATAAGTCTATAGGGTAAAGGGCTAAGGATAAAAGTCTTGAAAGATCATTTATCAAAATCTTGAAGTGTAATTGCTTTATGTCTGAATGGTCTACTCGGAAGGAAAAATACTTATGGTAGTTATCTCAAAGGCTCTAATTCATCAGACAAAGTGATGATGACAAAAAATCTAAAGGGAACTTTGGAAAATGCCATAGGGAACTTTGTGGCAAAAATGGTTCAGGATGAAAGTCCCAAAGGGTAATCTCAAAAGCGCTGAAAGATAAAAACCTAAGATAAAAGTCTCAAAGGATAAGTTTTAGAGGGAAAATACCCTATTCAAAAGTTTGTAGGGTAGACCTATAGTGAAAAAATTTTGATGATAATTATCTCAAAGGGTAAGTGTGAAAGGCCCAAAGGGTCTACTTCAAGGTAAAAATACCCAAAGGGTCTACTTCGTAATGGCTGAAGGGTATGTACCCATGATAGAAAGGTTGAAGGGCACATTCAAAAAGTTTTTAGGGTATGTTCAGATAGTTTGAAGGGTGTGTGCCTATGACAGAAAGGTTGAAGGGCACTTTCAAAAAGTATGAAGGGTATGTTTGTAAAGTGTGAAGGGTATGTTTCTATTATAGAAAGGCTAAATGGCACTTTTAAAATGTTTGAAGGGTATGTTCAAAAAGTCTGAAGAGTATGTGCCTATGATAGAAAGGCCAAAGGGTAATTTCAAATAGTCTAAAGGGTATGTTCAGAAAGTCAGAAGGGTATGTTCCTGTCATAGAAAGGATGAAGGGCACTTTTAAAAAGTCCAAAGGGTATGTGCCCTTGGGGTCATTGTTACGACAAAACTATATGGGAAAGATTATTGTAAGGAATTATTTTAGGTATTTCATGTCAAATAAAATAGTCGATGATAAAAATTTGAAAGTGTCATTTCTAAAGGCAAAGTGCTTAGGATAAAAGTCCTGAAGGATATGTTCCAAAGGTCAAAGGTCTAGGATAAAAGTCCCCAAAGGTTTGTGAAAAAAGGTCTAAGGGCAATCTTTTTGGGCTAAAATGGCCACAAAAAAATGGCCAAAGGATAGGTTAGTTAGGTAAAAGGGCCAAAGACATATGTATTGAAGGGTAGTTTCATAGGTCAAACTTCTTATGAAATAAAGGCTGAAGGGTAGGTGCAAAAAATTTCTGAGGGAGAAGTCTATTTCATGCGGTATGCTTTCAAGGGCAAAAGGGCCTAGGACAAAAGTCTCAAAGAATATGTCTATAGGGCAAAAGGAGTGGGACAAAAGTACCAAAAGATAAGTCCACAGGGAAAGGTGCCCTAGACAAAAGTCTTGAAGGATCATTTTTGGAAAGCCCAAAGCGTAAGTACATTAGGTTTGAAGGGTCTACTTCATGGGAAAAATTATTGTGGTAATTATCACAAAGGCTCTATTTCTTAGGGAAAATGTCCATGAGAAAAAGATCGAAAGGTAGGTTCAAAAGGGCTAAATCACAATTTTATCAATGAAATTGTATCGGTAAGATTATTCTGGGGAAAATATATCATGCAAATTATCTAAAGTTGAAATTTTATCAGGGAAAGTGTTCAAAATAAATATGTCAAATACACAATTCCATTCGAGAAACTGTCTGAAACAAATAAGTCTATAGTGAATATCTCACAATAATAAGTTTGAAATAAGAAGTTTGATAAAGATAAGTCTCAAATAATAAGTCCAAAAGAGCTCAGTAGCTTTGAATAAGATAATGGATAAAATACCTAACAAAGACAAATTACACAAGTCAGATAAAGATAAGTTTGATAACATAAGCCACATATAATAAGACCCATAAAAAATTTAATCGATTAATGAAATATCAAATCCATTTTACAAAAGTATAAAAGTCCAATAGTTAGTCTTTTCCCAATATTTTCACAAACATATGGAAGAAGGGCTCAAAGTAGAGACCATAATCTGAAAAAAAATGGGTCCTCATTTAGATATGGAAAAAAGGGGGAGTGTTGGGTATAATAGGTGTTAATTAACCATTAAGGATCAAATTATGATGGTCACATGGATGTCATTGACATTTGTACAGATGTCAATGATGGTCACATAGACATCAAAATAAGGATAGGCAATTAAACTACTAGGGTTCAAATTGTGATTATCACATGGATGTCAATGATGGCCATATGGATGTCATTGATAGTTGTGGTGATGTCAAAACTAAGATTGATAATTAAAACATTGGGTTTTAAATTTTGACATTCACATGGACATCAATGATAGTTTGATAGGTATCTTTGATCAGTGCATGGATATCAAAATAAATCTCAGGCAATTAACCATTGGAATCTAAATTTGATGGTCACACAGATGCCAATGGTGGTCATGTAGGAATCAAATGATGGTCACATAGAAATCAAATTTGAGCCTTGTAAAATAGATGTTGGTATTCAAATGGATGCAAAATCAATGGTTAGCGTGCAATCATTCATCAAGATCAATAGAACAAAAGTATGGATGTTTTTGTTGATGAACATGTAGTACTAAGTTGTTTTTTAGTTTTCAAGTGTCATTGAATGAACATTTTATTTTTTTAAAGGCTTATATTATTTACATATAGCTTAGTGCACTTCTTATTGTCATGTGTTAATGAAAACTGCTTCTATTTTGCCAAATGAAGGACAAATATCTCAATGGTACTCATCAATAATATATTTGTGAACATTCAAAACAAATAGTTCACTATAATCATAAATTTATATATAAAATTATTTTAATTATTAATATCATTTTAGAGATGCATTGTCATTTAGCAAAATAACATTGTGTAAAGTGAAAGATTTCAAATTCATACTTGTATCTCACTATAAACACATGATTCTTGTGACCATCTCATTTTTGCGTAGATGAACTATTAAAAATTAATAATGTAATATTCATTTTAGATATATAAATTCAAATAATATTTAGTATAGTTATATTGTTTTAGTATTGTAAGATATTGTAATAGATTTTATTTATTGTTATATGATATTGATATGTTATTAATATGTTATTATATTATTAATGTATTGTATTATTGTCATAATATTATGTTATATGTTATTATTTTAATATTATATTAATAAATTTTAGGATTTAATTTATTACACATTAAAAAATAAAGAATTATCATTTCCTTTTAAAATGGTGATTCATAGGTGCCCTTTTCGCATAGAACACATGTAAAGCCTATTAGATGGACATCATATTATTTTAAATATTATTACTAGTAATATTATTCTAGAATAGAATAAAATGATCATATTATTATAATATGTAATATTATATGTTGTTATATTATATTATATAATGTTATATGTTATTAATATGTATTATTATCTTAATATTGTATAATATTTTTATTGTAATACATATTAATGTATATATGATATCTTTAAAATTAATTATTTAATACTATTGTTATATTATAATGACATAATATAGTTTATTTTAATATGTAATATACTATATTGTAATATGCAAATGTAAATTACAATATTGAGTTAAATTATTTTAATTTTCAATATACTATTAATATTAATAATACTATCCAAATATAATTGTTTGTTATTATTATATAAATAAAAATGTGAAGTAAAATAACAAGATGAATTTTCATAACATTTTATTTAATAATACAATATATAATATTATTAGATAATTTATCAAATGACAAAATACTTAAACTATTGAATAGTATTGATAAAAAAAATTAAAAGTAACCTATAAATTTAAAAAAAAATGCTTGTGACTCAAAAAATAATTTTATTGACCATTTATCAAATATAATTATTAAAAAAACAAAAATATGTGTCAAAAAATAATTTAGAAATGACTATTGACTATTTAAAATGGAAAAATATCTATGACTTGCATTCATTTGTACCAAAGCAGATGAACGATGTGAAAAAGGTCAATACATAAATGCAACTCAAAATAAGCATGAGGCTGACAAGTCTCCTAAGTTGATAGGTTTGAAGACAAATTATTTTAGAGAAAGTGTTTTTGACAAAGTGTTGAGGATGAGTACTTTCAACTAAAGTGTATCAGAGAAAATATATACAACAAATGTCTTTCCCAAAAATCCCAAAACAAAAATACCAAAGTAATTTTTGTGACAAAAATTCTGAATACCCAAAAGTTTCAAAAAAAATATCCATAGAAAAAGTTTCGATAAACACAAATTATTCAAGAAAATTGACTTAAACTATTTAATAATATTCATAACAAATTTAAAGTAAGCTATAAATTGTGAAAAAACTGCCTTTGACTCAAAAAAAGAAATTATTAACCAATTACTAAATATAATTACTAAAACATCAAAAATATGTATCGAAAAATACATTAAAATGACTACTAACTATCTAAAATAGAAAAATATCTATACCTCTTATTTATTTTTACTAAAGTAGATGAATGGTATGAAAAATTTCAGTAAGTTAATGGATCTCAAATAAACACGAGGATGACAAGTGTGATAACTTGATAGGTATGAAGAGAAATTATTTTAGAGAATTTGTTTTGCATGAAGTGTCAATGATGATTTATTGCATAGAAAGTATATCGGATAAAATGTCCATGACAAAGGTCTTTGCATAAAACTTGAATAAAATGTCTTTGATAGAAAATCCAAAACAAAAATCCCAAAGTGATGTTCATGACAAAAAATTTGAAGACTAAAAAGTTTTCGATAAAATATCCACAACAAATTTTTTGATAAAGACAAATTCTACATGGAAATTATTTTAGTAAATTCCTTCGATGAAATTATTTTGACCCAAAATGTCCAATAGAATTGTTTTAGAGAAAATGCATTATTCAAAATGTCTAAAGAATTGGTTGGTTATGAGGAAATTATTCGAACAAGTTATAAGTTTTGGAGACATTTGCATGACCATCAAAATGTCAGAGGATCTCCAGGATGAACTCATGAGTACCAAGCATCAAGATCTCAGGTGCCTATACATAGATCTAATTATATGCACCTATTAATAGTGATAGTGGGCTCAAGCTGATCAATGATATGTGTTTAATCATTTAAAAAAGATCTATATATATGTATGTATGTATTCATATACATGGTGATACAATCGAGTTACCAATCGCTTATACACTTGCTTTAGGACACATCTAATTGAATTTGTCTATTGCATTTAAATTTTGCAAGCACATTTCTTCATCTACTATATGTATTGGCACATGAGGCAAATTTATTGGAATCTATATGTGACATATTTTTCATAAAGATTCATAATGAATATGTATTGTGTCTGATTCAAGTGAAATTATGTTGTATATTTATTTAATCTATAATTAATTTCTGTATATGTTAATGATACTTTTGCTTTCTACTAACCAGTTCTAAATTTTAATTTGAAAAATATTTGAAAGTCATAACAAGAATAAATGGCCACCCTATTTTTTTCCTTTTTCATATGGAATTCCAATCATATTGATTTATTATTTCCAATTCAGGATGTTTGTATTTCCATTTTTTCATAATTCTAGTTGGCATAACTACAAGCAATGCATTGCATATTTATCCATTGTGAAAATTCCATTGCAAAATGTTTTTACCATATAGCATCTAAGAGATTGGACATAAAATTCATTTTATGTTAATAAGCTTAATGCATTGAATATACTTTCACCATAACTATTAACAAATGGTGATGTTAGATAAAGGCTAGAATTTTTCATTTCACATGAAATAATATCCCATTCACATTGAAGATTTTCACATGTATTTTATAATTTAAATTATTTAGTTACACTAGTTTTAGTAGTTTCAACATTTTTTATTTTCCGTAACAAAGGCTCATATTGGCCACAGATAGGATTTTTGTCATGGAATAATATTGAATATTCTAGTATTGACGACTCTCTATTAAAGTGTACATACTTTGTTTTCTATACCAGTAACCATAATAAAATTTATATGTTAAACCATTTAGATATCCATTAGATACAAAATATATAAACCCATAGGCCATGTTTGGTTACATATGTATCATTCTTTGACAAAGCCTCCTTTTGTGTAAATAGGTTTCTTTATCACGTATTCTATGCAAATCGTAAAGCATATCAAAATTCATTTCATGTTCATATGACCGTATTGCATTTAAATTTATATTTTTTAATCATACAATGAAATAATCAATCATTTCATTTCATAATTCATTTGACATATAACAAAATTTTAGTAAAACTTGAGTTGCATCAAAAATATAGTCACCTACATTGTGTTTAAATGAATTAATTCAGAAATGGTGACTATATTTTAGTGCATCATCAATGTTCAAAAATAACATCATCAGTTGTTGTTTATATGTATCAACATCTATTAATATTTAATTTGATATAGTTTCTAGTTTCCCTTTTTTGGTTCTCATGGTTTCCCTATTACATAAAAGTATAAATGCATTAACAATGACAAAGATGGTATTTTCACTCAATGAATATCGATATTTCAATCCACTAACATTTAAATCTAAATTAAATCTTCATCTAAACTTAATCAAATTCTATATAAATGTTTTTAGGTAGAAATTAATCATTTTCTCTAGTTGAATTAATCTAGATAGCCCAAAAAAAATCTCCATAACATTAGAAGATATGTGAATATAATTGTTCAAAATACTCTCAAATCAAATAAAAAATGCATATACCTTTTCTAATAAGTAAATAATGAAGACAATAACAAATGACGCTAAATTGTATTTTTTTTAAATAGGTAAATTTTCTACAAAACAATCTATATAACATTTTATTTTTTTTCAAATGTATTTGTTCTGAATACTTTAAAAAATAAACGAAAGAACCTTTTCAAATACGTCAATCAATATGGTAAATATAGTATATGCAATGTATAATTCACTTGGAACTCTTTTTTTTTAAAAAAGATAAAATAATATGATATTTGATAAGGATAACACATGGTCCAAATGTATTTGTCAATTGATATAATAATAAGTAAAATTAGATTATCAATAACAAAAGTTAACAAGTACATGTTCATTATAGATATATAAATCTATCAAATATTTGGATTGACCACAAGATAAAGATTAGTAATATGATAATTTATGTAACAGTGATTAATGTTTGCAATAGGAAGAAACAAAATTCAAACAAAAAATAATCATTTCATATCTAAGGTAAACTTCAAAATCAAGAAATAATTTATAATTCTATAAATTTTTATATATTACTCATTCTTGTTAGACATGCAAAGTTTCAGGATATCTTCAGTGATAATGTTTTTAGTAAGAAAATAAATTTAAATTACTAAACTAATAATAATCAGAAGTAAACATTGATATGCTAATATGGTTTAGGATGAAGTATTAACACCTAAAATATAAAATACCTGGTTAATAACATAAGAGATCTTGCAAACAATGAAATCTTGGAACATATTGTTCAATTCAGTTAATATTTTTCCACTCCTAAGTATAGGTGCTTGGATTTGGACTAGGGTTATATGCTAGTGTGGGGCTTCTCAGGGTTGCAGGGTATCAAGAGAAACACATGGCATTTTATTTTATTCATATAGTGGTTTTAATTAAAACAAGAATTTTTTGTGAAGGGACATTACAATAAAGGTTCACTAGGTTTGGCCCACATACAAAATTTAGTTTTGGATGCAATCCAATGATCTAAAGGTCAACCATGAATAAAGGAGTTGAGTAGAGTGCTACATTGAAAAAATAATCAAATGATAAGGAGAAGATCATAGTTCTTGAAAATATTTTAAAACACTTTAACCTAGATTAAAGTGCATTTTATTGATCTTTGATGAACATGTTTAGGAGTAGGTTTAGTGGTGTCTAACCAGTTTAAGGTCATAAGTGATGTTGTATAAGCTTTAGAGAAGTTCACTTGTGTATTTCATAAGTACCATTGGGATGCCTCACAAACCCAAATAACCACATGGAATCAATGCATTTAGTGCTCAGGTCATCTAGTGCAAGTTTGGTGCCCTCATGAGTTTCTTGCTTCCAAATATAAGCTTTTAGAGTTTGTCTAAGACAATAAGATGTTCAGACATATGTCAAAATTAGGACATAGAAAAGAACCATTGGATTTTAAATTGTGATGGTGGAATAGACATCAATGATGATCATATAGACATCATTGATAGTCATGCAAATGTAAAAATTAATCTCAGTAATTAAACCACTGTAAATTAAATTATGACAATTATGTGGATGAATGTCAAAATAAACCTCATGTAATTAACCATTGTAGTTTAAATTTGGCAATCGAATGAATGTCAATGACAGTCATGTGGATGTCAAATGTTGGTTGTGAACATCAAATTTGAGCCTCATAAAATATGTATTGACATTTAGATAAAGGCAAGATCAATGGTTAGCATTAAATCATACATAAATATGAATGGAGTGACATCATAGATAAATAGTGTTAATGGCTCCCAAATATCTGATACTATGCATTAACTCGTATTGAGAGATCTAACAATGCATATTTTAGTTAGAGAGTTAATAGGTCCAATTTGATATCAATGACCAATCAATAAAGGTGAATCTAGGACATTTTTATGGGAAATCCATGAGGTGGATTTAGACACAAAAATTTGAAAAAGAACCAATATCAAATATGACCCAGGTAGAGGCAGAATAAATACATCAAATGCATGGGCTTCTATTAAATCTTAGTCTAAGTTCCTCATTTAGTAATCTAGAATATATAGACCTAATTATCTGAAGTTGCAACACCATCATTATTTAAAGGATATCCTCAAATGTAGATATCTTTGGTTTCCAAGATACGTAGAGGTAAAATAGGTTCATTTGAACTTAGCATAAATGAGAATAGGCTACTAGTTATTCGAATGATATAAATGTGTCCAAGCAGAGATAATTATCATGTGAAAACTGATAAAAGAAATTGGTTTTTAATCTGTAGTACATCCATGTTGAGGATTTGAAATAAAGGGCATGCCAAGATATGAATATAATCACCTACAATAGTTATAGACATGGCTCTATTAGGTCCACAAAATTGAGATGGGTTTAAATATTTACCTATGACTGACTCATTTTTAGAGAAATTTCTAGCCATTTTCATGAACAAAATTTGAAGTGATAGTTTTAATTTTCAAAATTTAAAGATCATATTCTTGTTCATCCAATATTTTAACCATTA
>JARHVA010004799.1:980000-997500 GCA_037957365.1 Torreya grandis | reverse complement strand
ATCTTTAAACCCTCCATGGGTGGCTTTTGGAGGTCTATAAACCATTAATGAAAGTAAATATGGAAATATACCCTTGTGTAAAGGTATTTTTTGTACGAGTTTTTGATAAAAGAGAAGATAAAGACAAGATTATGTAGTAGCAGTTCTAGTCCCTTGATAATCATATTCTCATGTTTAATACTTTGTATCACTATTTTTAACTAGCTACTGAATCTTTCAGTATTAGACCAGTGTGGATCCCTTACATCCCTTTATTGTTTTAGACCAGAGACACTCTTAATGTCATTGGTAATTCCCTAGGAAGATTGTTAGATATCAATGAATATATGATAGAATATATCCATGCTACTTTTGAAAAGATTATTGTTAATAATAATGTGGATGCTCAAATCCCTACAAATTTAGAGTTGATTGTTAACAATCAAATTTGGGTTCTGATTGTTGACTATGAAGGGTTAGATTTCAGATGTAGGCAATGTTTTGATATAGAGCATTTCGTTGATTCATGCATGTTAGGAGAAAAAAGAAAATTATTTCATGGACACAAAATGTTAAAAGGGATATTTTGATAATAGAAGTATAATACCTTGAGGGAGATGAATCAAAGTCTTCAGAGAAGGAAGAAAAATTAGTGGATATGAATGAAGAGTTTGTTAACTAGTCAATTAGATATTTAACAAAAAATAAATTTTTGAATTTTGGATGAAGAAAATGAAACAGAGTTGGTTTTGGAGAAACATGCTAAAGTGGCTCCCCAAGAAACCAATGATCCAAATCTGATATCCCTAAGTGTTAATGATAATACCATGGAGGAAGATGATATTGATCTAATTATGCATAACCCTAAAGAGGATGTTGAAAATATAATTTTTACAAAAAGATTGAAGAATTACAGAGGTTGGATTAATGTGTAAAGAAAGTAGAAGAAAATAGAGATGCAATCATCTAGTGTGTTTCAACTTGGAGGTCCTAGAAGACACCATTTGTACTCATCTTGTTTCAGTGCTTAGATTTCATGAATATTCTTTGGGGAGCTAGTTCAATGTGGTTTTAATTGTATTTTGGTTATTTTAAGGTTGGGTATAACCCCTTTTCTTATGTTAGTTTTTTTAGACTTATGGTGTATCTAGGTTCGTAGACCCCATCTAACTACTTGTCCTCTAGGGTATGGGGTCCCTATTTTGAAGCAAGGCCTAAGTGTTTTGGGCATGTCTTATTTCTACTCTCATATTTCATGAATATTCTTTGAGGATCTAGTTTCATGTTCTTTTAGTTGTATTTTGGATTTTTTTAGGTTGGCTGGAACATCTTTTATTATGTTAGCTATTTTTGTTCAGCTTATTATGTATTTAGGTTCTTAGACCACATCTGACTACCTATCTTCTAGGGTATGGGGTCCTTAATTTCAAAAAACCTCCCCTTTACCATTAATAAAAAACACTTAAATCAAAAACTTAAATAAAAATTTAAATTTTACTTCTCAAAATCTTTGAAACATAAAAAATTGTAGATATTAAATATCTAAAAAAATTATAAATTCAAATAAAAATAATAATCCCTTAAACTATATTTAATATATTTACACGAGCCCATTCCCTATCTAATAAATCATGATATAGAGTTTACAAAATAATGTAAATTGCGTATTACAATAATGAATTATATAGATAGATTAAAATATTGAGATCCCATAATAGTGTAATTATTCCTAAAGTAATATGTTTACACAAGTATAGGTATGGTGGTGTCGTGTAACACCTATCTTTCCATTTTTCTTCGCAACTCACAGGAATATTTATATATTTATATTATCTATAAATCCATGACCATCGCTTTCTAATGGGTAAGGTTGAAAATAATATTTTAAATAATTTATTCAGTCAAAATACAATTTAATTTAGATATTAACATCTAGCAAAGGCCAAGAATGGTTTATGGGACATAAAATCCAATACGTGAAACAATACATAAAAGGACTACCAAAAGCATCTCCGAATATAGAAATTAGAAACAACAAATGAACTACCAGAAGGTTGAAGAACTTGAATGTAATAGAATGTACATTGTTTGACTTTTTTTAGACCATTTTATTTGTCCATGAGATCTCTTAAGATTACTAAAATTAGTAATTTGGAAGTAAGAATTGATATGATTTTAATTATTTGTATCTAAGGACTTCAAATTGAGTGTTCTTTGTTGGAGTTGAAGTGTCCCATAAATAAACAAAGATAAACATTTATGATCTTCATATTGAATAAGTCTCCTTAAAGATCCATTGGAATCTCTAAAAAGTAATTAAAATCTACCATGAATTTCATAATAGATGGGATACTTTAATATAAAATGCTCTTCACTTTTAGGCTCTAGAAACACAACTAACATATATGCTCATGTTGTGGGAGGTTATGTTCATATTCAATTAGTAGCAGGGTGAGAGCAAATGCAAAACTAAGTTAAATTGATCTTTAGGCATGAAGGAAACAACTTTTTCATGTATTTAGGAATTTTACTTCGATCTTCATGGAAAGAGGAATAAAACTAAAAATAGTGAAGAAGTTTCAGTTTCAAAGACTCTTTTGGAGAAAACCATGTAGCTTTCAAACAAGACTTAGTGATTTCTTCTTGTATACCCCTGTTAACATCATATTTAGTGAGTTAAGGAGAATTAATAGAAAACCCAAGATGAGGGAGTCTATCAATATCAATATTTAGCTTCTAAACAAGAGTCATAACTCTTTCATACCATCAAGATTTGAATCCTTTTTTGATAAGTTACATAGATGACTGGAGTGCCAATTATGGATACCTATTTTGACCAAAAAATAATCTACTATGCATCGAAGCCTATGTAACATAGTTATAAAATTAAAAATCAAAAAGGTAAAGAGATAATAAGCCCCAAACTCTACAAGAATAATTACATGAGGAACCATTATTTTATCTTGAATATTTTTTAATAATATGGAAATGAGAACTCTTTCCATATGGTTGAAATCATTTTGTGTCAAATATGTACCCCAAACATCACATCCATATAATAGTGTTGTTGTAACCAATGTATG
The DNA here is from genome assembly GCA_037957365.1 of Torreya grandis. Lineage (NCBI taxonomy): Eukaryota > Viridiplantae > Streptophyta > Pinopsida > Cupressales > Taxaceae > Torreya > Torreya grandis. Next base: position 994,438 of record JARHVA010004799.1, on the reverse strand, counting down.
AAAAAGCTAAATCTTTGTTTGAATATCTTGAAATTGGTGTTGAAAGCATTATCTTTTCAAGGCTATCAATGTTGCATACCCTTTGCTCAGTCTCACTTCTATTTTTAGATCAAAGCTAAAAGGTGGTACAGAGAAAACCACACCCAAGTAGGTGTAAGATTACATCACCTTAACCTATTTTTCGTGTACATAAAATTCATTGTAGATGTTACTTTCTTAGTTGTATTGAATGACAAATTTTTTGTCTTTGTAAGATTTGTTTCAAGGCCTTTCTTATCACAAAAATTTATCAATGCATTAAGCTAATTAAGAAGTCTTGTAATTGAGTGTGAAAGAAAAATAGTGCTATCTACAAATAATAAAATAGCAATGTAGATCCCAAAGAGGATACAACTATTCATGTTACCTATGTCTATGGAGATAAGATCCTCTAATTCATCAATATAAGGCTCAAAAAGTGTAGGTGAGAGTGGACAACCTTGTTTCACACCTATGGTATTATGGATGTCATTAGTAGTGCCCATTTTAGTATGAATATGCTCAGAATTTTTTTTATTCAGTATAAATTTGTTTTAATAAAATAGATTTGAAGAAGTGAAGATTACATTTTTTAATAATATAAAATAAAACTTTTAAAATAAACATAAAAAATAATATTAGGGTTTTAAACAAAATTAAAAGTACCAAGTTTTCTTTACATATTTTAAAAAATAATATATTTTTTCAATCTCGTTAACACAATAATTTATATAAGATTTGTATAATAATTAACAACATACAAATAATTTAAATTTATATGATTTTATTTTAAAAAATCAATTTAAATATATTTTTTAATTTAAAAAAATAAAAACTAGTCTCAAATTATTTGTACATTTACACATTTTAACATAATAGATGGAATTATTTAAAATTATTCTTATGAATTCAACTATTTTTGAAAAACAAATAAATAATATGAAAACATTTGATAATTTCATTTTTATATTTGATATGTTTTATTTGAAAAGTGTATCATTATTGCTAAAAATATAGCTAGATTGGTTTAATATCTATCATATAAATGAAATCAAAGAAAATGCTAAATAATTTTTTTTAATAATTAAAGTAAATAAAAAAATTCAATTGAAAATAATAATAATTAAATGACTTTTTATCATAAACATTTTATGGAACCATCTATTATAATAGGGACCATTATCCCATAGTTTTTTAGTTAAAACCATTATTATTATTAATTAAAGTTATTATTATTAATCAAAGTTGTTATTGTTAGTTAAAATCACAATATATTTATAGTTTATGTTTTAAAGTTTTGTGGATATTCTTAGTATGTTTTTTTAGTAAAAAAGATTTTTTTTACTAGTGACCAAACCCTATATAAGAAACTATCAACATGGATTTCAAATTTGAATAAGACATTCATTTTCATAAAAACAAAAAATAAATAAATGTGTTTCTTAATCAGGGTCCCAACCTTGTATATGAATCTCAACAAAGGGCCTAGAAGTCCAAATATAAAAAAATACAACACAACAAATAAAAATAATAATATGAAGCTAAGAACCTTCTAATTCATTTTCATTTCTCATTGTAATTGTCATTTTTAGATGTTCTAGCTTGGCTTGGCCTTTTTTCTATTTTTTACCCATAATGGTCCAATCTGTGCATTCATCAGGATAGATTCAAATGGAAATATTCATTGAGTCTATTGAATTCAACTCTTTCAAAAGTGTTCAAGAAAAATGACCTTTTATTTCATTTAGAGCTATATGATCCAATTTTTTTTTTGAGAAACTTTACTTTCCTTAATGGGAGGCATTGTTTCTATCCTAGGTTCTTCTTGGGGCAAATCCATATCATCCCAAAAATTTCCCAAATCACTACAAAAATCTATGCTTTTGCTATCATTTTCAACAAAATAATGCATAAGGAGGCCATCCTTCCACTAGGATACCCTTTTTTTATGCTTGGAGATATTACATGAATTAGCCAGGGGCTTTGTTTGAAAGCAATTTTATTATTTGAATGATAAACTTTCATAGTCCAAAGCCAATTTCCATACTTAATCTTGGACATTCAATTGTATGAACATAGGAAGATCTTTGGAGACATCCAAATTCACCAAAACCCGAGCCAAAATAGTATGATACATAGATTTTGAGTCAACAAAAAAAAATCCCAATGTACTACTAATGTTTTTTAAATAGAAATCTATCCAAAATGATAATGGTAAATAATATAACCTTACCCAATTCAGATCTTGGTGATTCAAAATATTATTTAACGTATATATTTCTATTGGATAAAATGGGTAAAACATAACTCTTGTAGGCTCATTTTCATTGAGCAAAAAGGTGGTGACAAAGATCCCAAAGTGTCTTTGTAAAAAGGCCAAAAGGCACTTTCAAAAAGGTTGAAGGGAACTTCATGAAAAATAGGTCTCAAGATAAAGTTCCTTAAGGTTAATCTCAAAAAGGTTGAAGGGAAAAGGCCTGAGACCACTCTGTGATAGAAAATCTAATATAAACTTTTAGAAACTCTTAAGGGTATGTGCCTATGATAAAAAGGCCAAAGGGAACTTTCAAAAGTCTAAAGGGTATGTTAAAAATTTCTAAAGGGTATGTGCCTATGACAAAAAGGCTGAAGGGCACTTTAAAAAAGTTTGAAGGGTATATATAGAAAGTTTGAATGGAACTTTCAAATAGTCTGAAGGGTATGTTTAAAAATTTTGATGGGTATATGCCCATCATAGAAAGGCCAAAGGGCACTTTTTAAAAGTCCAAAAGGTATGTGCCCTTGAAGAAATTATTTTAGTAGGATTGTTATGGGGAATCATTAAAATATTTTTGTGTCAAAAAAATACTCGATGACAAATATTTTGAAGGGTCATTTTGAAAGGCAAAGTACCGAGGGAAAAATTCTTGAAGGATAAGTCTCAAAGGGAAAAGATCTGGGACAAAAGTCCTACATGGTTGGTTATAAAAGGATGAAAGGCAAAATGACCACAATAAAAAGGATAAATGGTAGGTTAGTTAGGTAAAAGGGACAGTGACAAAAGTCATAAAAGGTAGTTTCATAGGACAAGGTTCCCATGATAGAGAGGCCAAAGGGTAGGTGCAAAAATGTCAAAGGGATAATTATTTTTCATAGGGTATGTTTTGGAGGGGAAAATGGCTTGGGATAAAATTATCGAAGGATAGGTTCATAGGGTAAAGGGGCAGGGACAAAAGTCCTGAAGAATAAGTCTATAGGGTAAAGGGCCAAGGATGAAAGTCTTGAAAGATCATTTATCAAAATCTTGAAGTGTAATTGCTTTATGTTTGAATGGTCTACTCGGAAGGAAAAATACTTATGGTAGTTATCTCAAAGGCTCTACTTCATCAGACAAAGTGATGATGACAAAAAATCTAAAGGGAACTTTGGAAAATGCCATAGGGAACTTTGTGGCAAAAATGGTTCAGGATGAAAGTCCCAAAGGGTAATCTCAAAAGGGCTGAAAGATAAAAACCTAAGATAAAAGTCTCAAAGGATAAGTTTTAGAGGGAAAATACCCTATTCAAAAGTTTTTAGGGTAGACCTATAGTGAAAAAATTCCAATGATAATTATCTCAAAGGGTAAGTGTGAAAGGCCCAAAGGGTCTACTTCAAGGTAAAAATACCCAAAGGGTCTACTTCGTAATGGCTGAAGGGTATGTACCCATGATAGAAAGGTTGAAGGGCACATTCAAAAAGTTTTTAGGGTATGTTCAGATACTTTGAAGGGTGTGTGCCTATGACAGAAAGGTTGAAGGGCACTTTAAAAAAGTATGAAGGGTATGTTTGTAAAGTGTGAAGGGTATGTTTCTATGATAGAAAGGCTAAATGGCACTTTTAAAATGTTTGAAGGGTATGTTCAAAAAGTCTGAAGAGTATGTGCCTATGATAGAAAGGCCAAAGGGTAATTTCAAATAGTCTAAAGGGTATGTTCAGAAAGTCAGAAGGGTATGTTCCTATCATAGAAAGGATGAAGGTCACTTTTAAAAAGTCCAAAGGGTATGTACCCTTGGGGTCATTGTTATGACAAAACTATATGGGAAAGATTGTTGTAAGGAATTATTTTAGGTATTTCATGTCAAATAAAATAGTCGATGATAAAAATTTGAAAGTGTCATTTCTAAAGGCAAAGTGCTTAGGATAAAAGTCCTGAAGGATATGTTCCAAAGGTCAAAGGTCTAGGATAAAAGTCCCCAAAGGTTTGTGAAAAAAGGTCTAAGGGCAATCTTTTTGGGCTAAAATGGCCACAACAAAATGGCCAAAGGATAGGTTAGTTAGGTAAAAGGGCCAAAGACATATGTAATTAAGGTTAGTTTCATAGGTCAAAGTTCCTATGAAATAAAGGCTGAAGGGTAGGTGCAAAAAATTTCTGAGGGAGAAGTCTATTTCATGCGGTATGCTTTCAAGGGAAAAAGGGCCTAGGACAAAAGTCTCAAAGAATATGTCTATAGGGCAAAAGGAGTGGGACAAAAGTACCAAAAGATAAGTCCACAGGGAAAGGTGCCCTAGACAAAAGTCTTGAAGGATCATTTTTGGAAAGCCCAAAGCATAAGTACATTAGGTTTGAAGGGTCTACTTCATGGGAAAAATTATTGTGGTAATTATCACAAAGGCTCTATTTCTTAGGGAAAATGTCCATGAGAAAAAGATCGAAAGGTAGGTTCAAAAGGGCTAAATCACAATTTTATCAATGAAATTGTATCGGTAAGATTATTCTGGGGAAAATATATCATGCAAATTATCTAAAGTTGAAATTTTATCAGGGAAAGTGTTTGAAATAAATATGTCAAATACACAATTCCATTCGAGAAACTGTCTGAAACAAATAAGTCTATAGTGAATAACTCACAATAATAAGTTTGAAATAAGAAGTTTGATAAAGATAAGTCCAAAAGAGCTCAGTAGCTTTGAATAAGATAATGGATAAAATACCTAACAAAGACAAATTACACAAGTCAGATAAAGATAAGTTTGATAACATAAGCCACATATAATAAGACTCATAAAAAATTTAATCTATTAACAAAATATAAAATCCATTTTACAAAAGTATAAAAGTCCAATAGTTAGTCTTTTCCCAATATTTTCACAAACATATGGAAGAAGGGCTCAAAGTGGAGACCATAATCTGAAAAAAAATGGGTCCTCATTTAGATATGGAAAAAAGGGGGAGTGTTGGGTATAATAGGTGTTAATTAACCATTAAGGATCAAATTATGATGGTCACATGGATGTCATTGACATTTGTAAAGATGTCAATGATGGTCACATAGACATCAAAATAAGGATAGGCAATTAAACTACTAGGGTTCAAATTGTGATTATCACATGGATGTCAATGATGGCCATATGGATGTCATTGATAGTTGTGGTGATGTCAAAACTAAGATTGATAATTAAAACATTGGGTTTTAAATTTTGACATTCACATGGACATCAATGATATTTTGATAGGTATCTTTTATCGGTGCATGGATATCAAAATAAGTCTCAGGCAATTAACCATTGGAATCTAAATTTGATGGTCACACAGATGCCAATGGTGGTCATGTAGGAATCAAATGATGGTCACATAGAAATCAAATTTGAGCCTTGTAAAATAGATGTTGGTATTCAAATGGATGAAAAATCAATGGTTAGCGTGCAATCATTCATCAAGATCAATAGAACAAAAGTATGGATGTTTTTGTTGATGCACATGTAGTACTAAGTTGTTTTTTAGTTTTCAAGTGTCATTGAATGAACATTTTATTTTTTTAAAGGCTTATATTATTTACATATAGATTAGTGCACTTCTTATTGTCATGTGTTAATGAAAACTGCTTCTATTTGGCCAAATGAAGGACAGATATCTCAATGGTACTCATCAATAATATATTTGTGAACATTCAAAACAAATAGTTCACTATAATCATAAATTTATATATAAAATTATTTTAATTATTAATATCATTTTAGAGATGCATTGTCATTTAGAAAAATAACATTGTGTAAAGTGAAAGATTTTAAATTCATACTTGTATCTCACTATAAACACATGATTCTTGTGACCATCTCATTTTTGCGTAGATGAACTATTAAAAATTAATAATGTAATATTCATTTTAGATATATAAATTCAAATAATATTTAGTATAGTTATATTGTTTTAGTATTGTAAGATATTGTAATAGATTTTATTTATTGTTATATGATATTGATATGTTATTAATATCTTATTATATTATTAATGTATTGTATTATTGTCATAATATTATGTTATATGTTATTATTTTAATATTATATTAATAAATTTTAGGATTTAATTTATTACACATTAAAAAATAAAGAATTATCATTTCCTTTTAAAATGGTGATTCATAGGTGCCCTTTTCGCATAGAACACATGTAAAGCCTATTAGATGGACATCATATTGTTTTAAATATTATTACTAGTAATATTATTCTAGAATAGAATAAAATGATCATATTATTATAATATGTAATATTATATGTTGTTATATTATATTATATAATGTTATATGTTATTAATATGTATTATTATCTTAATATTGTATAATATTTTTATTGTAATACATATTAATGTATATATGATATCTTTAAAATTAATTATTTAATACTATTGTTATATTATAATGACATAATATAGTTTATTTTAATATGTAATATACTATATTGTAATATGCAAATGTAAATTACAATATTGAGTTAAATTATTTTAATTTTCAATATACTATTAATATTAATAATACTATCCAAATATAATTGTTTGTTATTATTATATAAATAAAAACGTGAAGTAAAATAACAAGATGGATTTTCATAAAATTTTATTTAATAATACAATATATAATATTATTAGATAATTTATCAAATGACAAAATACTTAAACTATTGAATAGTATTGATAAAAAAAATTAAAAGTAACCTATAAGTTTAAAAAAAAATGCTTGTGACTCAAAAAATAATTTTATTGACCATTTATCAATTATAATTATTAAAAAAACAAAAATATGTGTCAAAAAATAATTTAGAAATGACTATTGACTATTTAAAATGGAAAAATATCTATGACTTGCATTCATTTGTACCAAAGCAGATGAACGATGTGAAAAAGGTCAATACATAAATGCAACTCAAAATAAGCATGAGGCTGACAAGTCTCCTAAGTTGATAGGTTTGAAGACAAATTATTTTAGAGAAAGTGTTTTTGACAAAGTGTTGAGGATGAATACTTTAAACTAAAGTGTATCAGAGAAAATATATACAACAAATGTCTTTCCCAAAAATCCCAAAACAAAAATACCAAAGTAATTTTTGTGACAAAAATTCTGAATACCCAAAAGTTTCAAAAAAAATATCCATAGAAAAAGTTTCGATAAACACAAATTATTCAAGGAAATTGAGTTAAACTATTTAATAATATTGATAACAAATTTAAAGTAAGCCATAAATTGTGAAAAAAATGCCTTTGACTCAAAAAAAAAATTATTAACCAATTACTGAATATAATTACTAAAACATCAAAAATATGTATTGAAAAATACATTAAAATGACTACTAACTATCTAAAATAGAAAAATATCTATACCTCACATATATTTTTACTAAAGCAGATGAATGGTATGAAAAATGTCAGTAAGTTAATGGATCTCAAATAAACACGAGGATGACAAGTGTGATAACTTGATAGGTATGAAGAGAAATTCTTTTAGAGAATTTGTTTTGGATGAAGTGTCAATGATGATTTATTGCATAGAAAGTATATCAGATAAAATTTCCATGACAAAGGTCTTTGCATAAAACTTGAATAAAATGTCTTTGATAGAAAATCCAAAACAAAAATCCCAAAGTGATGTTCATGACAAAAAGTTTGAAGACTAAAAAGTTTTCGATAAAATATCCACAACAAATTTTTTGATAAAGACAAATTCTACATGGAAATTATTTTAGTAAATTCCTTCGATGAAATTATTTTGACCCAAAATGTCCAATAGAATTGTTTTAGAGAAAATGCATTATTCAAAATGTCTAAAGAATTGGTTGGTTATGAGGAAATTATTCGAACAAGTTATAAGTTTTGGAGACATTTGCATGACCATCAAAATGTCAGAGGATCTCCAGGATGAACTCATGAGTACCAAGCATCAAGATCTCAGGTGCCTATACATAGATCTAATTATATGCACCTATTAATAGTGATAGTGGGCTCAAGCTGATCAATGATATGTGATTAATCATTTAAAAAAGATCTATATATATGTATGTATGTATTCATATACATGGTGATACAATCGAGTTACCAATTTCTTATACACTTGCTTTAGGACACATCTAATTGAATTTGTCTATTGCATTTAAATTTTGCAAGCACATTTCTTCATCTACTATATGTATTGGCACATGAGGCAAATTTATTGGAATCTATATGTGACATATTTTTCATAAAGATTCATAATGAATATGTATTGTGTCTGATTCAAGTGAAATTATGTTGTATATTTATTTAATCTATAATTAATTTCTGTATATGTTAATGATACTTTTGCTTTCTACTAACCAATTCTAAATTTTAATTTGAAAAATATTTGAAAGTCATAACAAGAATAAATGGCCACCCTTTTTTTTCCTTTTTCATATGGAATTCCAATCATATTGATTTATTATTTCCAATTCAGGATGTTTGTATTTCCATTTTTTCATAATTCTAGTTGGCATAACTACAAGCAATGCACTGCATATTTATCCATTGTGAAAATTGCATTGCAAAATGTTTTTACCATATAGCATCTAAGAGATTGGACATAAAATTCATTTTATGTTAATAAGCTTAATGCATTGAATATACTTTCACCATAACTATTAACAAATGGTGATGTTAGATAAAGGCTAGAATTTTTCATTTCACATGAAATAATATCCCATTCACATTGAAGATTTTCACATGTATTTGATAATTTAAATTATTTAGTTACACTAGTTTTAGTAGTTTCAACATTTTTTATTTTCCGTAACAAAGGCTCATATTGGCCACAGATAGGATTTTTGTCATGGAATAATATTGAATATTCTAGTATTGACGACTCTCTATTAAAGTGTACATACTTTGTTTTCTATACCAGTAACCATAATAAAATTTATATGTTAAACCATTTAGATATCCATTAGATACAAAATATATAAACCCATAGGCCATGTTTGGTTACATATGTATCATTCTTTGACAAAAGCCTCCTTTTGTGTAAATAGGTCTCTTTATCACGTATTCTATGCAAATCGTAAAGCATATCAAAATTCATTTCATGTTCGTATGACCGTATTGCATTTAAATTTATATTTTTTAATCATACAATGAAATAATCAATCATTTCATTTCATAATTCATTTGACGTATAACAAAATTTTAGTAAAACTTGAGTTGCATCAAAAATATAGTCACCTACATTGTTTTTAAATGAATTAATTCAGAAATGGTGACTATTATTTAGTGCATCATCAATGTTCAAAAATAACATCATCAGTTGTTGTTTATATGTATCAACATCTATTAATATTTAATTTGATATAGTTTCTAGTTTCCCTTTTTTGGTTCTCATGGTTTCCCTATTACATAAAAGTATAAATGCATTAACAATGACAAAGATGGTATTTTCACTCAATGAATATCGATATTTCAATCCACTAACATTTAAATCTAAATTAAATCTTCATCTAAACTTAATCAAATTCTATATAAATGTTTTAGGTAGAAATTAATCATTTTCTCTAGTTGAATTAATCTAGATAGCCCAAAAAAAAAACTCCATAACCTTAGAAGATATGTGAATATAATTGTTCAAAATACTCTCAAATCAAATAAAAAATGCATATACCTTTTCTAATAAGTAAATAATGAAGACAATAACAAATGACGCTAAATTGTATTTTTTTTAAATAGGTAAATTTTCTACAAAACAATCTATATAACATTTTATTTTTTTTCAAATGTATTTGTTCTGAATACTTTAAAAAATAAATGAAAGAACCTTTTCAAATACGTCAATCAATATGGTAAATATAGTATATGCAATGTATAATTCACTTGGAACTCTCTTTTTAAAAAAAAGAGAAAATAATATGATATTTAATAAGGATAACACATGGTCCAAATGTATTTGTCAATTGATATAATAATAAGTAAAATTAGATTATCAATAACAAAAGTTAACAAGTACATGTTCATTATAGATATACAAATCTATCAAATATTTGGATTGACCACAAGATAAAGATTAGTAATATGATAATTTATGTAATAGTGATTAATGTTTGCAATAGGAAGAAACAAAATTCAAACAAAAAATAATCATTTCATATCTAAGGTAAACTTCAAAATCAAGAAATAATTTATAATTCTATAAATTTTTATATATTACTCATTCTTGTTAGACATGCAAAGTTTCATGATATCTTCAGTGATAATGTTTTCAGTAAGAAAATAAATTTAAATTACTAAACTAATAATAATCAGAAGTAAACATTGATATGCTAATATGGTTTAAGATGAAGTATTAACACCTAAAATATAAAATACGTGGTTAATAACATAAGAGATCTTGCAAACAATGAAATCTTGGAACATATTGTTCAATTCAGTTAATATTTTTCCACTCCTAAGTATAGGTGCTTGGATTTGGACTAGGGTTATATGCTAGTGTGGGGCTCCTCAGGGTTGCACGGTATCAAGAGAAACACATAGCATTTTATTTTATTCATATAGTGGTTTTAATTAAAACAAGAATTTTTTGTGAAGGGACATTACAATAAAGGTTCACTAGGTTTGGCCCACATACAAAATTTACTTTGGATGCAATCCAATGATCTAAAGGTCAACCATGAATAAAGGAGTTGAGTAGAGCACTACATTGAAAAAATAATCCAATGATAAGGAGAAGATCATAGTTCTTGAAAATATTTTAAAACACTTTAACCTAGATTAAAGTGCATTTTATTGATCTTTGATGAACATGTTTAGGAGTAGGTTTAGTGGTGTCTAACCAGTTTAAGGTCATAAGTGATGTTGTATAAGCTTTAGAGAAGTTCACTTGTGTATTTCATAAGTACCATTGGGATGCCTCACAAACCCAAATAATCACATGGAATCAATGCATTTAGTGCTCAGGTCATCTAGTGCAAGTTTGGTGCCCTCATGAGTTTCTTGCTTCCAAATATAAGCTTTTAGAGTTTGTCTAAGACAGTAAGATGTTCACACATATGTCAAAATTAGGACATAGAAAAAAACCATTGGATTTTAAATTGTGATGGTGGAATAGACATCAATGATGATCATATAGACATCATTGATAGTCATGCAAATGTAAAAATTAATCTCAGTAATTAAACCACTGTAAATTAAATTATGACAATTATGTGGATGAATGTCAAAATAAACCTCATGTAATTAACCATTGCAGTTTAAATTTGGCAATCGAATGAATGTCAATGACAGTCATGTGGATGTCAAATGTTGGTTGTGAACATCAAATTTGAGCCTCATAAAATATGTATTGACATTTAAATAAAGGCAAGATCAATGGTTAGCATTAAATCATACATAAATATGAATGGAGTGACATCATAGATAAATAGTGTTAATGGCTCCCAAATATCTGATACTATGCATTAACTCGTATTGAGAGATCTAACAATGCATATTTTAGTTAGAGAGTTAATAGGTCCAATTTGATATCAATGACCAATCAATAAAGGTGAATCTAGGACATTTTTATGGGAAATCCATGAGGTGGATTTAGACACAAAAATTTGAAAAAGAACCAATATCAAATATGACCCAGGTAGAGGCAGAATAAATACATCAAATGCATGGGCTTCTATTAAATCTTAGTCTAAGTTCCTCATTTAGTAATCTAGAATATATAGACCTAATTATCTGAAGTTACAACACCATCATTATTTAAAGGATATCCTCAAATGTAGATATCTTTGGTTTCCAAGATACGTAGAGGTAAAATAGGTTCATTTGAACTTAGCATAAATGAGAATAGGCTACTAGTTATTCGAATGATATAAATGTGTCCAAGCAGAGATAATTATCATGTGAAAACTGATAAAAGAAATTGGTTTTTAATCTGTAGTACATCCATGTTGAGGATTTGAAATAAAGGGCATGCCAAGATATGAATATAGTCACCTACAATAGTTATAGACATGGCTCTATTAGGTCCACAAAATTGAGATGGGTTTAAATATTTACTTGTGACTGACTCATTTTTAGAGAAATTTCTAGCCATTTTCATGAACAAAATTTGAAGTGATAGTTTTAATTTTCAAAATTTAAAGATCATATTCTTGTTCATCCAATATTTTAACCATTAAAAAATAATCATAAATTCGTTTGGACTTTAATCTAGAGGCAACCCATGTAGAGGGCATGAGGGTAATACCTCCTTCTGAATGATAGTATAAGCCTACAAAAGTATTTTACCATTTTGAAGAGTGTTGTGTGTGTGTGTGTGTGTGTGTGTGTGTGCGCGCGTGCACTCGCGTGCGTGCGTGTGTGTGCGTGTGCACGTGTGTGAAGAAAAACACACACACACATCAAGAAATTATATATATATATATATATATATATATATATATATATATATATATATATATATATATATAAACAATTTATTCATATGTGTGTGTGTGTGTGTATGTGTATGTGTATGTGTATGTGTATGTGTATGTGTATGTGTATGTGTATGTGTTAATATATATAAACAATTTATTCATATGTGTGTGTGTGTGTGTGTGTGTATGTGTATGTGTATGTGTATGTTTATCTATATGTTTACACATACACATACATATACATATGAAGAAATTATTTTTCATGCAAACAAAGATCTTTGTAGTAGTTATTAATTAAATTAATAAACTTTTCATTCCACTCTTCATATTATAATAACCAATCTCTGAGAACTCTGTCAAAAAAATTATACACTTATAAGCAGGTGGTTACCTATATGTATAAATAATACTATTATTGCATACAACATGTAATAAATAAATCAAAAACTTAATTCTATACTCAGAAGGTGCTTAAAAAAACTTGTAATATCACTATCCACTGGCAGGTCATAGCAGTCACACAAAAACAATAATCCAAATGTGAATAAATGATGTCAATGTCGACAAGTGATTAAAAATAGAGGCTACCTTAGCTGGTCCTTCAAAAATCATATGTGGCTATAAAAAATCTTATGACTAGTAAACTAGTAGAGCATCTCTCTGTCACAGTGACCGTCTTTGCCCTTAATACATACAATGAACCATTGAAGCAATGGAAAAATAAAAGTGGTCAGTACTACTAAGTGTCGCTTAGTCGGTGCTATCAACTTCTCCATAATCTCTGCAATTGAAACATAGACATTTGAAAAGTAAAGCCAACATAAATCTTTTTATTTGACATGAAACAAGGAAATTAATTTTTGTTAAATTTCAATATAAAAAATCATAAATTATTGAGTGGCAGCCACAAACATTATATAACTAGAAAATTTTTGGGTATAAGTGGATTTATATTGAAGTTTCCCAAGTAGCATAACATATGGTGTTACACGTAATGACTCATTCAAATTGGGTACTGAATGAGCACATATCCTTGGCTATGCCACATAGGTTTGAGAGTTTTTTATTTGTCTCTTACAATTTTGTGTCACATTTTTTTGTTTTTCATGCATTTAAATGAATCTAAAGTTGTATGGTACCAAAATGTATTAATAAAACTATAGTTGTATGATGCCAAAAAAGCTTATCGAATGTGCATTTGTAGTCTATAGACTTTGAGAAAGCTAGATTCATTATAAATGGAGAAGATTTGGTTGGATAAAACTTGTACAAGTTATGCATCACATACTGTTAATATGGAAAATAACAAAATATAACTACCCTTCATGAAACGTAGGTAAATTCTAATTTTTGAATGCATAGCATATTTTAATTAGGTAGAAAGGAAACGTTGACCAAAGGAAACTCCTATGGTGAAAAGTATAGTACCATGCCTTTACGACATGTACTAATAACAAGAACAATACCTATTTCATATGATTTTGGAACTCTTTGTAAGGTAGGCCACTACCTACCTTGCACTTTAGAGACTCTTATTTGTGTCTTGTCTTATGTGATATGGGTGTTTAATTATTTTAATCTAATAAAAAGTATTAATATTGATTATTAATGGTATATTTTTCATTTAAATTTTATTTTTAAAGAGAAAGTTAGTGTATAAATATTTTTTAATCGATGAAATGAAATTTGAATATATAATATTCAATAATTGATTTTGTCCTCCTTAATAATTATTATTGTATTATATTATTTTTATCCAATATTTATTTAATAAAAATTATTTGTTT
>JARHVA010004799.1:967500-975000 GCA_037957365.1 Torreya grandis | reverse complement strand
ATATTTATAGTTTATATTTTAACGTTTTATGGATATTCTTAGTATGTTCTTTTTATTGTGGGTAAAAAAGATTTTTTTTACTAGTGACCAAACCCTATACAAGAAAGTATAAACATGGATTTCAAAGTTGAATAAGACATTGATGTTGATAAAAACATAAAATAAGTAAATGGGTTTTTGAATCAGGGTGCCAACCTTGTATACAAATCTCCACCAAAGGCCTAGAAGTCCAAATTAAAAAAATACAACACAGCCAAAAAAAATAAAAGATGAAGCTAAGACCCTTCTAATTCATTTTCCTTTCTCATTCTAAGGGTCATTTTTAGATGTTCTAGCTTACCTTGGCCTTTTTTATATTTTTTAATCTATAATGGTCCAATCTACTCATTCATTGGGATAGATTGGAATGGAAATCTTTAATTAATCTATTGAATTCAAATCTTTCAAAAGTGTCCAAGCCAAATTATCTCTTCTTTCATTTGGAGCTATATGATCCAATTTTTCTTAAAGAAACTTTACTTTCCTTAATGGGAGGCATGGTTTCTATCCTAGGTTCTTCTTGGGGCAAATCCATATCATTCCCAAAATTTCCCAAATTACTATAAAAATCTATTCTTTTGCTATCATTTTAAACAAAATAATGCATAGGGAGGCCATCCTTCCACTAGGATACCCTTTTCTTATGCTTGGAGATATTACATGAATTAGCTACGTGCTTTGTTTGAAAGCAATTTTTGCATCTGAATGATAAAAATTCATAGTCTAAAGATAGCTTCCATACTCAATATTGGACTTTAAATTATATTAACATAGGAATATCTTTGGAGACATCCAAGTTCACAAAAACCTAAGCCACAGTAGTATGATACATAGATTTTGAGTCAACAAATTTTTTTTTCGAATGTATTACTAATGTTTTTGAAATAGAAATCTATCCAAAATTGTAGCGGTAAATAACAAAACCTTACCCAAATCAGATATTGGTTCTTCAAAATATTATTTAACATATATATTTCTATTGGACAAAATGGCTAAAACACAACTCCCGTAGGCTCATTTTCATTGGGCAAAAAGGTGATGAAAAAATCTTGAAGTGTCTTTGTAAAAAGGCCAAAAGGGACTTTCAAAAATGATGAAGGGCACTTCATGGAAAAAAGGTCTTAGGACAAAAGTCCTGAAGGTTAATCTAAAAAAGGTTGAAGGGCAAAGGCTTGAGACCACTCTATGATAGAAAATCTGAATGAAACTTTTAGAAAGTCTGAAGGGTATGTGCCTATGATATAATGGCCAAAGGGAACTTTTAAATGTCCAAAGGGTATGCTATTAGGAGTAGGGATGTGGTTGTTATTGGTTATATTTTTCACTCACATTCGCTAGCCTCAACTTGAAATTGATGCTATTGAGTACTAGATGAAAATTTATCTTGAACACAAGATTGTGGTAAGTGCACATTTGAATAATTTTTGTATCATTTTAAAACTAACTTGTTAAATTCTTAAGTATATTATACCAATATGTAAACTCTATCACAATATTTATTTATGAACATGTTGAGATACATGTGAGTTTTGAGTGGAAGAAGGCCCATTAGACATTCATCTTATAGATGTACATCTATGAGCAAGGAGTCTGAGGGAGAGCCATCTAAAAGTAAGTAAAAGAGAGAAATGCATTTTGATGATTACGATCAAGTCTTATAATAATTTATTGTATGCCTATATTGCTTGATATATGGTTTTTTGGCATTGTATGCCTATATGCCATTAACTTGGGATATTATATAATGTTTAAATTTTTTATACCTTCATATATATATATATATATATATATATATATATATATATATATATATATATATATATATATATATATATATATATATGAAGGTATAAAAAATTTAAACATTATATAATATCCCAAGTTAATGGCATATAGGCATACAATGCCAAAAAACCATATATCAAGCAATATAAGCATACAATAAATTATCATAAGATATATATATATATATATATATATATATATATATATATATATATATATATATATATATAAACATTTAACCTTAAATATTCTTGCTCATTTCATATTATGCAGTTTTTTTTAATTTATTAAATAGGCTTACATTAATAACATTGATATTATGCCATCAATAGATTGATTGAATTTAAAAAAAAAGATAATATATGATGATGGGTGAGGTTAGGATTTGTGAATTATGTTTATTTACTACTTTGTTATAATTTCAAGCAAGAAGTACAAGTGTCCAGATCATGATTTAGTGGAGGTGAAGAATAGAAATGATGATGGGTGAGGGTTAGATTTATTAAATTTTTGTAGTTATTACTATGATAAAATTTAAAGAAATAAATAAAAATTTCCACATCATGATTCATTAGAGACAAATATCATAAATGATGATAGAAGAGGGTGGAATTTGTGGAGCATGTGTAGTTATTCCCAATGATAAAATTTAATGTAATAATAAAAACTATCCACATCATGATTCAGTGGAGCATTAATTAAAGTTCATCTTCATTATTTTATGATATTTTAAAATCCATATTTTACATTTAATACTATTTTATATGGATAATGTTGATAGATAGGGCCTTTTTATTTTTCTTCTTATGTAAAGTAAATTTGTATATTATTTTATGATGTGATTTTATATATAAAAGCATTAAGTTACTAGGTTATAATACTAGGGGAATGTTTAATAAAATTTATAGATAAGATATTATACATAATAAACATAAACACTATCATGACCTCTAAGTCCATGTGGATACAATTTTTTTCAACTGATCCAACATTGAGAAACATAGACAAGAAATGTTGTTAACATTCAAGACAAAGTTGGATATATCCCCCTTCAAAGACTCATTACTAAAATATTCCACCTCCACCACATTGGGGGTGATGAATATCTTTTAGGACTAAAAATTTGGCCTCATTTTTTTCTCAATTAGGATACAAATAACCCCTTGTGGCCTTAATAAGTTACATTCCTATATGGAAAAATAAAAAAATTTAAGAAAAAAATTAGACATGCATAACAGGAAAAAAAAAATATTATACGTGAACCAAAATAAAATCACGTACATTTTAAATCCTTATACTGTCATCCCATTCTAATTTAGTAGAAAATAAGAGATGAATTTGTAGCAGATTATTCAGTGATCAATTCTAAAATGCCATTTTTATGTAGTTAAGAGACAAGATCTTTGCCTTCAATAGACATTTCGACTTTTGGGACCTCCAATTGAAAATACATTGCTTCCAAAACCTATTTATATGAAAATTTAGCATTCTAAAACCACCATAAACTTTGAATTCATGTAGATACACATTTTTTCAAAAAATATACATAAAAAACATTGATATTAAATGTTGTCAACATTCAATTTGCAGTTGGAGATATAGACCTTCGGGACCTAATGTCTAAAAATTGGCATTTCCACCATGTCAAAGTTGTGAAATAAAATATACGACCATGTTATATGAATTTATATATGCCTAGTTTGGATACAGATTACCCATTCTGGCCTTAAGAAGGTCCTTCCCTATATGGAAAACTATGTCAACTACATCGACATATATATATATATATATATATATATATATATATATATGCATTTAGAATCCATTTAATTTAAACCCAAATTATTTGGATCTAAAATAATAGATGAATCTATGGATTAGTTAGTAATCAGCCTTGAAATGATATTTTTATGTCATTAAGAGATAATTTCCTTACCTCCAGTAGACATGTTTTCTTCCAAGACTTCCAATTGAAAATAAATCACATATAACACTTCAAAATATTAAAATTATATATTTTCCCACCTTAAAGACCTATGAATCCATGTGGATATGTATTTTTTCAAAAAAATTGGCATTGATAAACATTCACAAGAAATATTGTCAACATTTAAGCCACAGTCGGATATCTCCATCTACAACGTCTCATGGTTGAAAATTAGAAACGCCACCATGCAAGGGTGAGAAATAAAATGTATAAATATGTTAATGGATTTATAATATGTTTGGTTAGTAGACAAAGCACCCATTATGTACTCAGTAATGTCCTTCCCTATACATAAAAATCACCAGTTGTCTACATGAACCAAAAGATTTGTTACAAGAACCAAAATTGATTATTAGAGGATATTTTTATGTATTTAAACAACCATGCACCTAATTTTTTGATAGGATATTAAAATAATAATTTAATATTAACTCTCATATACCTAATTATATAGTAAATGCTTTCCCCACATGTAACCACTGAAGTCAATTTATTTTTTTCCTCTACACACCATCACATGTAGGAGTCCATCCCCTCATTTTTATTCTCATCTAAAATAATTGCATAAACATTCCATGCATCAAAAAATGAAACATGATTCAATAATTTATGTTAATATATATAACAAATTTATTACATAACACATTATTTTAATTTAATTTAATATATACTTTAAGTTTAAGTATTATTGTTACACCTAGTTGCCTTAGATTAGATAAATGGATAAATGTATGTGATGATGTCATATATGTAATCTATAATTTTGGTGGATGATGATGTGTTAATTGGAATTACAGGTCTACATATCTATTCATACACATTATCTTTTAATCACATTCATTAAAAAAATGTCCACACATGTATAGCAAAAGTATGCCATGTGACTGTTATGAAATATCCAAGAACTAGTGTTTAAGCTATGAAATGAATGTAAATCATTTGATCATGTTACTGTCATACCATTTCCATAGATATACAATTATTATTCCTCTATCAAATATAAATATCTAAGAACACTATACATTTATTCAACACTATTAGCCATTTTCTCATTAGACCATTCAACTAATATTTTTGATAAATAAAAAAATGGCATCTTCAAAATTCAACTCCTTTTTTATAGAAACTCTTTTCAAATATTCTCTTTCACCATCGCACTCCTAGTTTCAATGGCTTACTTCAATGAAACTAAAAATATGTTAAACATAGTGTTCACACTTATCTTAATTAGCTAGTAGAAAATCTATGCATTATTAATTATTAACATGAATATATCTAATCAAATATAATGTTGATTAAAAGTAATGCTCCTTTCAATTAACTTGAAATAAAACATCTAAAAAAATTACATATACTATATATAATATGTTAGATCATAATTGATATAAAACTAGTACTCCTTTGATAAATTTTTTTATCATACTATGTACTGGCAGGTGCATGCATAAACACTATATGCATGAAAATGGAAACATGTACTAAAATGGAGTACAAGAACTAAACCTCCATTTGTAGTTACAATGTGTAATTCTCTGTAAAGTCAACTATTCAAAATATAATATCACATGGGTATCTATCCTTGATTAATTTTAATTATTTATCTAGCCATTGAGATTTGTGTGTGTGACTTTCATACTCAAATAATTTCCTTCTTTAGTTTGACCATAAATTTGGAAACATGTATTTATTTTATAACAAGCTCACTCTTTTTAGATTCATTTTCCTATTTTAATTAATATGTCACAAATTTATTTTTACTTTAACTAATTAATTCTTATATATTTTTTTGTGTACTCTCTTCATGGGTAAATTTTTTCAATTTTGGCAATCGATGACAAATGTTGCGATTTCCATCCAAACATGCTTTGTTATAAAAAATTTATCCATCTGGTATTTCACTAAATATGATTGAAATAAATTCTTTTGATGATTTTTGTGGAGATTCCATTTTACACTCCTATAAAATATTATTATCATTATTTAAAGTATAAAATCCATTATTAAAAAGATCATAATCCATCAAAATTTCAACATATTTCCTACAACAACAAGTGGTGCATGTATGATTGATTTTCACATAGAAGGATTTGGAAATTTCAAAATACATTTGACTACTATAAATTTATAGATATTTTTGTGTAATTTTATACTATAATTGTGTATGATGCACATCCAAAAAATGTTTCATATATAGTTCATGAGAAATAACTCATATTTTCACTACATCTCTTATATTGGGCGAAACCCTTGTGTTATCTTTCAAAAATTGTTCAAGTAAATATTTTAGGGAATTATTTATAGACTTATATTTCCATGGTAGTCTACTAAAGAACACCCATGAGTCATTGTTATTAGCAAAATAAAGTATTCTATGACTCTTGATTATTTTCGCTAGTGTTTTTATATTTATGTTTAATTCTCTGATTATTTATATAATAAATAATTTTTCCTTTTTTGAAAACTTATCATACAATATTTAATAGCATCTTGAGAAATGTTACCATCTCTGGTGTATTTATTCACACCTACTTTATGATATGCATTATGTATATTTTCAATAATTGCCTTTTTTTTACCATCAGTATTAGATGTTATTAGTCATAATGTGTTCATTGTAGGTCCAATCTTAAGTAATTTTAGTAGTGTAACAAAAAAATATCATCTTTGATAATCGTTCAAATTTTTGAAGTGCCAGTCCCAAATTCCTTCATCTTTTCATGTCATATGACTATTAGACATTTTGTTATGAATTGATTTAAATTTTTTTTCATAAATTTAAATTAAATACATGGCTCTTATAAAAATATCCTAGGAGGTATTATTAGAGGTAATATTTATTGATTTATTATTTCCATATTGTTATCTTCATTAGTAGTTTATTTATTCAATGGTGTTCCCATATTATTTTATTCATATTGACTTCCACCATTAGGTATTTTCATGCAATGTTATTCATATTAATAAAGTAAATAATGATGCATATTATCATCATCACCAAAATTAAAAATCATAAAATTTGATTGTGGCCTTGCATTATAATTTGGTATACTATCAAAATTGACAATTAAACTTTTAGAATTTGGTATAATATCAAAACTTGGTATACTATAATTATTCATTTTATAAGTATTTATCACATTCAATTAATTAGGTATAGTATAATTACTTGCATAAATTCTTACATTCATTAATTTTGTTTTTCCCTCATTAAATTTAATTCATCTACCATTTTATTCTTGAACTTCTTCTTCCCACTAGTACAATTTATATCACACATGATTAGAAAAAGTTTTAAACTTTTGAGGGTAGGGACAATGATCAATTTTTTTAAAAAATAGACCTGCATTATGTAGTACTAAGTGGCAACAATAATTAAATTATTAACAAATAGACCTGTACCAAGTATTAAAAAATTATTAGATAAAGTTATCAACTTATGAAGGTGGGAATAATGATCAAACCATTGAATTAATAGACCTGCACTGTAGAGAAAGAAACATGGAAGAATGTGTAAGGGACAAACTTGTCGATCTAAAGAAATAATGACAGTATTTCATGTACTTTATTATTATTATTCATAAAAATGCATACACAGTAATAATATGTAATTAATAAAAGTGAATACATGTTTCTTAATCTATACATTACTTACATAGTTAACCCTAAACCTAAAACATAAACACTAAAAA
>JARHVA010004799.1:950000-955000 GCA_037957365.1 Torreya grandis | reverse complement strand
TTTATTTAATTTGAAATTGGGATGAAAATGCATGACTCATTAATTTGGAAGTCACAACCATTTTCCACATGGATAGATAAATTTTTTCCATTACTTTGGTAATTTAATGCTTCTCTATGTACCATAAACATCCCTGCTTATTAATATTTTTGCATGGTTATTATGGTTATCATGCCTTCTATGTTCCTATTTTTTATTTCATTCCTTATACATTCTTATTTTTGGTGAATCTTTCATTGTTTATTTTTTTTTGCTTTCACATCTGAGTAAATTTTTATTGGTATGTTAATGGAGTGATAGAATGTTACACTAAAAAAATGTCTCACTACCTTTTTTACATTCCTCCTCCCCCAAAATAGACGGAACCTACTTGAAATTTATTTTCAAAATAATTTGAGTGGATCTATTCCATGTAACTAAACTCACAATCATATTTTATTTTATTTTTACATTATTGTTATTGTTATTGTGCCTTCATTGTTTATAGCTTTTTCCCCATCCCTATGCCAAATTTTTCATGGTTTGCTAGGATTTCCTCCATTAATGTTGTGAGTTAATACCACCTTAAGCACCATCATTAAATGTCTCTCCCTACCTTTTTATGTACCTCCTTACCCAAATTGATGATAAATTTTGAGTTAGATGGGAATGAATGTTGTGAGATTGACATAGCAGTAAATACTATTGGTTTTGTATTAAACAATATAGATTTTTGAATTATATGGCCATGTAGAAAGACACTTATCTCATTAATATTCAAGGAAGTTCCATGTTGGAGGGATGACATGTTACACATAGCTGAACCCACATCATTGGCATCTTTTCATTCCCATCTAACTCCAAATTTGTAGTTATTTTAATGGAAGGATTCAAAGTTTTCATAATTATTGTCACATGTGGCTCATATCTTTTTGTATTTATTACAATTCAATTTACTATGGGATCTATATTCATTTATGTTTCCCTAAACAACATGGCTTGGAAGACACACTTGATGGAAGCACTCAATGTCTAAATTCATATAATAGTAATTGTTATTGCCTTTGTATCAAAATCAATGTTTCTAAATGTTTAAAAAATAATTATGAGTATGGGAAGGGGACATTTAGTTGGGACCCTTAACTTTCAAGTCTCACATCTTTCATATTACACCACCTCATGCTCTAAAAACTTTGATTAAGATTATATAATATTTTTTAATGTCTAAATAGGTTGTCTAGGAGGAAAATATTAAATCTTGTCGATACACCTATCTTTCAACATAACCTTTCATAATATATTAATGAACCATATTGATTTTGATTTGAGTCTTACTTGTAAAATTTATAAGTAAATGATATAACAATGTGTTTGTTGAAAAAAAATTATTAGTCAAAATTTTAAACTAATAGGATTAATTTAGTATTTTTAGGTGTGCCCATTAGATTCAATGAAAGAGGGAGAAAATAACCCTACCCTAACTTCCCCAATCATTATCTATGACGCATAAAAATGAAACAACATAAAATCATAAAAAAATTAGTTTGATACAAAAATAATTACATTCCATGATATGTGAATGATAGCATTAGTTTTGATATGAAGACAAAAACTTTTATTTCTATGAGAATAAATTTTATTGATGTGAAGACAATAACCTTAATTTTGATGCAAAGTCAATAATTTTTACTTCTATGTGAATGAAAGCTTCAGGGTTTCCATCCATCTACTATCAATTTTAAAGTATTTCATGCACATAATAATTAAGATGAATACAAAGACAATAACATTTAGTGGTATGTGAATGAAAATGTCAAGTGGTTCTATTGAAAAACTAACAACTATTGAGTCAAGTTTAAATGTAAAGATAGGTTCAAGTGTGGGAAACATTTCATCCCTATAGAAATGGTGATCGAGTTGAAGATGGTGGGCATGACAACATTAAGACACAAATATAATGAAAAAATGGATATCAATTTATTTTCTAGGCTTGTCGAATGTTTTGGTGAGAACATTTTCTTGTTCATTAGAAGGAGAAATCAAAGTCATCCTATAATAAGTGAGTTTGTAAAGAATATCCATTATTATAGGGTGATTTTGAATTTTCTTAGTAGTGAATGAAAATATTTAGGGATTCTATCAACATACCAATGTTGTGGAAGAAAATAGAAATGCAACACATATATGAAGCACACAACAACATGATTTCTAAAAACCTCCAGTGCTTCCATTGATATACCAACAGATTTAGGTACAAATCGAAATGAAAAGTGAACAATTTTGTGGGTTCAACTATGAGTAATGTTTCATCCCTCCAACATGGAACTTAATTGCATGATAATATTAATGAGACAAGTATCTTCCAACATGGCCATAAAATTCAAAAAAATATTTTGGTTGATACAAATAAAATAACATTAACTATATAATATAAAAAGGCTTTCTATCAAAATACTTATGTAGATCAAATTAAAAGAAAAATAAATTTTTAGAAGCAAACTATTTTACCTTTCTTATTCTCTAGTGTTTTTTCTTTGTATCATTATCATCTTGGTTTCTTTTTCCTTGTTATCTTCTAAGATTTCTTTTTGTATATTTTTTTTGTTTGATTTGATATGTATTTATATATTTCTTTTCTTTTCTTAAATTTCATGTTTGTTGTCTTATTTTATATTTTATAATGTCGAATCTCGAATAATTAAAATTTGACACACCCGTGCTATTACAGATCCTCAACCCCTCATATGCTATTTTAGGCACAACTTATCAGCATAATAATTTAAAAATAAACTACTTTATATTTAAAATATAAACAACAAAAATTAGTTTTTTTATTAAAATAAATTAAAATAAAAAATTACAAAATCAAACCCATATCAAATGAGATAATTTATATATGAAATTTAAAATTATTAATATAATTTTTTATGATTTTCTTTAGAAACTATGTAGTGCCATATTTAATTGTGATCAAATTATCACTAGACACCATTCCCATTGAAAATTACAGTAGCACACAAAATGCTTTTTTGTTAGAAATATTTCAATTGGTTTTAAAAAAAGAAGTTGAAAATAAATGCCCAAAGTGTATAGACTATTTTTTTTTTGGGTGGGGACGTACATAGGACCAGAATGTATAGACTATTATATTTTAGGATAAACAGTCTCCTGAATTGAAGATGCTTCCAAAGAACATACTCATCACCATCTTCAATTGTTACATTTTCTTTTCTAGTGAGCGAATACCTTTCAGACTTACTAGTATCAAATAAAAAGGCAAGAGAGCAAATATAATCAGAATTACAAGTATGGTAATGGAGGAAGTATCAAAGGAAGAAATATTAATAAGAAGGGCAGATTAACGAGTACTATAATGGACTCAACACTCAAGTAGGGTACAACATATGAACGCTTCTTTTACTCTGTTTCTACAAACGGAACGTTTCCAGGAGCGTTCATTATGTTCACCAAATATATTATTTAAAGTAAAATGAGAAAAATTATAAAAATAAAATAAAAATCGAATACAAACTAAACGAACACAACAAAATAAATCTTTCTTCAATCCATTGCAAATTTTATGAAAAATTCAGTCTTTATTGGCTGCAATTCCCTCTCAACCGAAGAAATTCTTTAAGCCGGACGAAATTCAGTCTTTATTGGCTGCAATTCCCTCTCAACGTGAAAAATCAAGATCAAGTCAAACTTACGGAGAATCTTCACTGTGAATTTCATGTGACGCTTCTCGGCTTCTTCGGAAGCAGAGAATTTGGATCAAAATGGAGCACAGAAACTTCCAAAATGAATCAAAAGTCCAAAAGCCAGTCAATTTTTGCTCGACCAGGTGCCACTTGTCTTCATCAGCGGCTTATCTGTTACCTTCCTACGCTCGGCAGAAAAATTCTGGAAAGTGCAATGAATCTTCTATATAATTTCGCATTGCTCCTATTTTTACTCTTTCGACAAACTATCCAGATATATTCACATGCGAAAAATAAATAAAACACCAAAATAAAGCCTTGCAAAACTCGCCTAATTGAGAACCCTACTCCCTTAAACAATTCCTCGTGCATTCAACTTTTCCATCATCCTTTATCGACGAGGAATTCCGATCAAAAAAGACAAAAAAATAAAATAAAACCTCAAATCCTTGGCAAATGTTGTACAATTTGCTCCAAATCCAGCTCGTGGGAATCGGCTGAAGCATGCAGAGGTTGCCTTTTGATCCGTTTTTAAGCTTTGCAGTCTGCCGTGGTTTCGGCAACAAAGGTAACCTTCAAACCCTTCCTTCTCGCCTTCCGTCACACTTTGCCCATGTTTCATTGAAATATGTGTGTAAATTTTACCACCACGATTTAATTAATTCCTCAGCTCGGTTGTGCTGAGATTGACGCCAGTGTTTTCACAAAATAGTAAATCCGTGATAAATATCTACGGTTAACGGGTAAACCAGGTGCGCTTGCAAAAATGTTCGCATAAAGTTCGCATGCCAACGAAATTTTGGGCGAATTGATTGAAACAACGAGCATAAAATCGGCGGAAAGATGTTTAAACTTTTTGTCCCTTCGCTTTTCACATTCAAAACTTTGACTTTTTCATACTTTCTTTTTTATGTTACTATTCTGTCTTTATGCATACAATAGCTAGAGTTGCGTGTATACTTCGTTTTTTAGGTTTTTTCTGAAAAAGTAGTTTTAATTGTATAAAATTAATAATAAGGTTAATTTATATTTAAAAAAAGTAGGCAATAAGGAATAGGGTGAACTTAAGTAGTATATAGAAAGTGTTGTTCATGTTACTTATTGATCATAAAATGATAAAATTATTTTGATAATTTTATTTTAGAAGATAATAAGTTTAATAAATGATCAATGTATTTTAAAGTGTGCGTGGAGTTGGATTGGTTAAGTCGGTGGGTTTGTGGGTGGTAGGTTGTCAGGGTGAATTTCATCGATAATATAAAAACGTTTTCACATAGGGGAGCTTTGATAATTTTGGTCGATAAATTTTATCAATACAAA
>JARHVA010004799.1:822500-945000 GCA_037957365.1 Torreya grandis | reverse complement strand
AATCAGATTCCATAGAGGACCAAGAAATGTTTTTAGAGATCAGAATGGTATGTTGGGTCCCATGGGGGATTAGAATGGTTATTTTAGAAATGAAGTTCTCGTGCTCTATTAGTCAAGGATGGTTTCTGGCCCATTTAAAATTGATAAATAATTTATTAGTTTTAGGTCCCGTTGGGGACCCTATAGAATGTATTCCTCTGCATTTGATTTTGGAGACCTAGACTTCCATTTGTGTCCAAGCTAGTTGTTGATCTAGACAAAATCAAGATTTTGGTCCCTTTGAGAACTAAAGGGTTAATTTTGAGTCTTGGGCCTCTTATTTCATCAGTGAAGTTGATTTAAAGTTCATCTAAAAATGACTAGGTACTTCACCAGTAAAATTAGTTGTTGTGTCCTCTAGTTATGAGACTTAGGCCTCTACCTCTTCTCGTCCAGTCTAGTTTTTTGTCCAATTAGAAATGTTTGGTTGCTGCTCTAGTCAAATGTGGTAGTTGTATTTTCTCTATCCAGTTTATGATTCATCCAAAACTAGTTGGTTTCTACACCAGACAAATGTGGTAGTTTCACTTTTTGCCATGATTGCTTTTTTGGTTGGCCTTTTCTGCTCTCTTCTTTATTAGTTCCTTTTTTGGCTAGATCTTTTCTAACTACCAGGTTTGTTGCTCCTTTTGATATCTATTGTTTCCATGGGAGACTTAGACCCTTGATGTATCTAGGTTGGATTCCACACCAGTCAAAAGTTGGTTCACCACAATTTAAACATTAATAATAAATTTTAATAACAAGGGTCATGTAGTGGCTAGTTCCTACCTTTGTGTTGAATAGTAGATTGCATTTGATCAGTGTATCATTGAAATTGAAGTGTTAACATAAACTATTTAAAAGAATTTTTTTTAATAATGAGTGACAAATTATACAAATTAGTTGTGTATGTCAACTAATATAGATCTTAATAAAATCCAAGTAATGATAACATAACTTGCATATAGGAGAAATAAACGTGAATTATAAAAACTTGTAGTAAGGTATATGTGAAGACAGTCCATTTATAAAATTCATAAGATTTTGTTATACATCTTAAAAAATGGAAAACATAGTATAAGTTATATAACTAAGCACTATCAACAAATCAAAATATATTAAAGTATAGTCAAAATTTACAAAAGTGAATCAAATTTCTATGTCGATTGGTATTAGAAGGGAGATATTGTGTGACTGTAAGATATGAGTCTTTCTTAGGAAGAAAAATTATTTATCTATGCAAGATGAGACAATGAGTAAAAACTAGTTAAAAGTGTGACTTTTTAATATGAGAAAAAGGTTTGAAAGTAAATTACATACCTTAGTTTTTGTTCCCTATGTCAATGTGCAGAATTTTTATTTTTTTTGAACTAATATATATCTATCTATGTATCTAGTGTAGTGTCCTTTGGATTTGGGATTAAATCCCAAAAAT
This sequence comes from Torreya grandis, assembly GCA_037957365.1. Taxonomy (NCBI): domain Eukaryota; kingdom Viridiplantae; phylum Streptophyta; class Pinopsida; order Cupressales; family Taxaceae; genus Torreya; species Torreya grandis. Next base: position 943,544 of record JARHVA010004799.1, on the reverse strand, counting down.
TATCTTGCTTATAGGTGATTTCATGACGCTATTTTTTGTACAACTTGGTGAAGATGGGTGAAACTTTTAGCCCATTGTAACATAATATATATGCTGACATGTCTGTTGTAGCCTTGTGGATCAAAAGTTGAGGATTGATTCCTCTTGTTAAAGTATTGACAATACACATTCCTCTCCAAACAAGTCTAGTTCGATCTTTGTATGTGAATTTATTGTAGAAATGAATTGTAGGTAGGGAATATAAAATGTAAACAAATAAAATATTATAATCTATGAGAAAAAAGTAGTAGCTACTATTTTCTACTTAAAAAAATTTTACATAAAAAAATTGTTAATATTTTGAAAATGCTAGAATGCAAATGCAAAAATTAAGTGATGAATAACAAAGTAGACAAAAACAAAATTTAAAAGATAATAGAAATAGGCATAGAAACTATATTAGCAACATAAATGACAATGAACGATGTTGCCTTGAAGTCTTTGCAAGGATTTAATTGTGAAGTTATATTTGTATTACATAGATAAGTCAAGTTAAATGAAGGCAATTATGGTTGTATGAGAAACTATCTATTCAAAGAGATTACACAAAAGTGTGTAGCGGCTAGCCCCTGCCTTCATAATAAATAGATTGTTACATTTAATTTTTGCTTCATTAAAATCAAAATATTAACATGAAGTAGATTAAAACATTTTTTTAAAAGATTATTTCAAAATACAGAAAAACGTTTCATTTGTTAAAAAAAACTAACACTAGTTTAACATTCTAATTTATTAAGTTTGAGATATTATTACAATTTTTATGAATTATGTCATTATTTATAATGTTGTTATTAATGTGTGAAATAGGAATATTGTTATTAAACTAATTGTGTTGTTATTGGAACCACATCATTTTAGTTGGGTGTGTTAATGGTGTTAACTAGCTTATTATCTAAATATAAATCAAAATTTCCTAAATATGTAGGATTACAATGACGACCACCAATACGGTGAACCCCAACAGCTGTTTAGTTGTTCATCGACCGAACAGTTGCATGAGATGGGACTGCATCACGGGATGATAATTCTTTGAGAGATTGCCACTTGGGATCGCGGTTCGAAGTCGAATCAACTAAAACTAGGGATTTTTGGACTGCTCCCTTGTCGCCCTTTAGGTCGGTTTCCATCAGGCCATTGGAAGACGTGTAGGATGAGAGGTGACTTTCTTCATTGGCATAATTTAAAAAATCGTGCTATCCTTCAAGAAAGAGGGAGGGAATGGTGGTGACGTCTAGATACGCTCCGTTATTTATTGCTAAAATCTAGTTCCCAATATATATGATTTTACAGCTGTAGATTGGATTGGAAAAATCTCCTCCATGCTCTACGTTATTCAAAGGCTGATCTTCTCATTGAACTATGTCCCCCGTCCTTGCCGTCAGTATCCCCTCTACTAATCTTGAGCCATCTATATGAGTCGATTCACCGTGTGTACTACAGGGTAGAGTGGTTGGACTGTTCTGTGGATGATCATCGTGTGGAAGGCAGACGAGCCTACCTATTGTGATCTCTTCATTCAACTGCAATGAAACACTTCTGGTTGTCTGTGGCACGACTTCAATGGACTGATCTTGATTCCAGTGTGTGATCATATTCTTGCAAAGGCATCCAAATTTCCTGTTTGCTTATCTTATACCTTGAGTTTGGTACCTATCATAGCGGCATATGATAAGCAGTCAAACTAGTCCCATACATCTACACGTCAAAATATAGACAATTCTTGGTGAAGTCTAAATAAATCCTCATAGATTTTAGCTATATCTAATGTAGCTCTACGAATGGTACCCTGTCAACAGAGTGCAATCCCACAATCATGGCGAACTGCCTGCGATATAAAAAATCAGGAACAAGGTGAGAAGAGAAGGAAGAGGTGAAGCATTCAGTCTGAGTAGATCTCGTTCCTTGTGGATGATCCAACAGACAGGGAACTTGAAGGCCGATCTGAAAGCAAATAGTAGTAAATTATAAACTTGACGAAAAACTCCTTCGTGAATCTACAGTCCCAAAGCTTGTAGGTGATAAAGAGCTGCTATAAATCTTCGTCTATGCATTCAATCGTGAGAACACTTCCAGATCTGTGAATGAAATACCTTTGAGATACAAATCGCTCAAAATCACTATATTCACCTCAAGGGATTGAATCACTGGTCCCCATTTTACAGCCTTTGAATTACGTGGCACAAATTCTCTGAGCTTCTGTGGTAGAAAATATCCAGAAATGTTGATGTCATATGTCACAACACCATCAGATCCATGAAAAACTTTCAAGCAATCAGCGTACTCGTTCAATAACTATAGAGAATGTACTAACACTGCATTAAATATGTTGGATTATTCTTAAATAATATATGAGGAATATTTTATTATTTATTTTTAGGTATTAAGAATTTTTTTGGAAAAAGTTATGAAATATATATTTCAAATTGGTTAAATAAAAGTTATTAAATATTCTTAAATAACATCAATCAGAATATTCTATTATTTTTATAAAAAATATTATGAGAAATTTGAAATTATTAAAATTACATGTATTTAAAAGAAGTTGATTGAATAAAACAAAGCTTACTAATTGAAAAATGAAATCAATACATTCATGTCTTAAAAAAACTAATAAACTTAAACTATATTAAATAAGAGTAGGTAAGAAGAATGTTATAAAAATATTTATAAAGCTTTAAAATATAAACTATAAATGTATAATGATTTTAATAAGTAATAACAACTTCAATTAATAATGAGTGGATGATGATATTTGTTATGATAATTTTTTTTTGATAAATCATCTTATTATTATTATTTTTTTATTGAACTGTTTATTTATTTTAATTATTTAATTAAATTATATTCTTTAGTATTTTTATGTGTTAATATTTTATTTTTATTTTTTATTTTAAAGTAGTCTATTTCATTTTCTTAAACAATGATTATATTATGATAAATTCTTTTTGTAAACTTATTTAAGATAAAAGTCATTTAATGATTATTATTTTCAATTGACTTGTCTAATTATTTTATTTATTTAATTAAATTATATCTTTTAATGTTTTTATGTAACAATTTTTTTTAAAATACATTTTTTAATTAAAATATATTGAATATAAAAAATATAATAATAATGAAATTCTCAAGTATTATTATATCATTTACTAGATTTTTTAAAATAATTGAATTCTTATGAATAATTTTAAAAATTTACATATCTTATCTTAACTTATGTAAATATAAAAAAAATGTGAAGAATTTTTTTTTTTAATAAAATTAAAAAATATCAAGTAATTTATTTTATAATATAAAATTATATAAAAGTTAATTTTTGTTTAATATTAAACTAATAAAAGTTGTGTAGTAACACATACTTATTATAAATTACTAATGCAAACAAGATTAAAATTATATGTAATTTTTCAAAACATCTACTTATTACTAATTGTAAAAGAAAGCATTATACCCTTTAATTTTGTTTAAATCCTAATTATTATTTTTTAATGTATTTTAAAAGTTTTATTTTATTACTGTAGCTTTAATTTTGTATAAAGCCCAATTATTATTTTTTGTGTATTTTAAAAGTTTGATTTTATTACTATTAAAGCATGTAACGTTTACTGTTTTGAAACTAGCTTTTTAAAACAAATGTATATTGAACATGTTATTGATCTACATGTTGATTGGATAAATTATTTTAAATATTGTATGTAACATCACTCATTAGAAAGAGGCAGGCATGTTTTATAAATAATATAATTAGTAGTTTCCCCAAAGGTGCAAGTTATGCCGAAAGGAATGTATGCATGTTTTTTTTTTTCGAATATATTTCACAAATGGTTGGAGCATTTACAAGTACAATATTGATATTTATTGCATGTAAATATGTCCACTTCAATTATTTATTAAAATTCTAAAACCAAAATTTGAAATCACTCTTGCTTATTACCTAAATGGTTTGGTGGAAGCCACATATTGGATTTGCAAATATTGCATCTCATTGAAATTTTCATGTATGTCTGCTAAAAAAAATGATAAAAATAAATCTAGGGCTGATGTGCATGAAGTTTTTAGATGTTTGGGCAAGGCGTCACCAAATGTAAATCTATTTCACAATAAAACTATGCCATGACTAATCAAGTATTAATCAGGATGTTTGAGTGTGATCCCATATATCTATTGGAGATGAGCTTCAAGGAGAGGACGTAAGCTCAAGAATCAATGACCACTATATAGAACCACTTCTCAATATATCGACCAATGACCCAAAAAAAAATATTGAGCCATTTATTCAGCTTATATTCTTTCATCATTGATATAGCATACAAATTTTAAATTAATATCATTTGCCAAGGGGATATATTATACACCAAATCTATATTCATTCAAGTTGTTGGATTTACATGACATACATCAGCCATTGCAAAAAGGTTCATATCTTGTAAGATAAGACATATTTGATTTGATTGAAATAGGACACCACATCTAATGTGCGGCTCAAATCAATGATGTAATATTTTTACTATGGGGATAAAATGTTAGGGTTTTAAATTCTATGTTTTCACTTTCATTTATCCACATTGCTAATATATTGACATGAAAAAAAATATTACAATAATTTAAGATCAAAAGTAGGGCATCGCATAGGCATATGTCAATCCTTTCAGCCCAGACTCATTATCCTGATGTCAGAGTTAAAAATGTCCAAAACTAGTAAGATGCATACAAGTGCACACTTGTCAGGCTAGTGTTAAGATTGTCAATCGATGAATAATTTAATGAACAATCTCATTTTGGTTTCTCCCTACCTAAACCTATATATAATTTAGAGAATACTATTGTCTATGGATGCAAAGAAATGTATAACCTATTGATCAAAGTACCAATAATAATAATCTATATGATATAGCAAGGTCCCATATAGATATATAGGTGGATGCATAGGTCCTAGAAAGATATATATGCAAATGGGTAGGTCCTTGATAAATATATAGGAATGTGGATGGTGGTGTAAATTCTTGATATGTGTAGGGTTTTTTCCTAGATAAGTACATATATAGGTATATGTATAAGTCTCTATCGAATGCATATATATTTGAATATCTTCCATAGATATATAATATTTGATGTAGGGAAGACCCATAGATAGATAGGGATTGTAGATTGATATATAGGTAGATGGATTTAACTCTATTGAATATATATGTATGTGGATCTATTTTCTATCTAGATCAAAAAATAACCCCATATCTCTCTATTTGGTAGATGCTTATGACTACTATAACTATTATAAATGAGTTTCAAGAAGAGGACCAAATCTCAAGAATCAATTATAAAAAGTAACTACAAATCAAAAACTAAATACCAATGTCATCAACCAATGATAAGATAAAATTATAAACTAAATTATTTCATCTAAACCAAGTCTAATAATTGATAGAAATGGCACAATGTGTGTGTGTGTGTGTGTGTGTGTGTGTGTGTGTGTGTGTGTGTGTGTGTGTGTGTGTGTGTGTGTGTGTGTGTGCGTGTGCGCGCGCGCGTGTGTGTGTGTGTGCGTGCGTGTGCGTGTGTGCGTGTGTGTGCGTGTGTGTGCGTGTGTGTGCGCGCACGCGCGCGCGCACGTGTGTGTGTGTGTGTGTGTGTGTGTGTGTGTGTGTGTGTGTGTGTGTGTGTGTGTGTGTGTGTGTGTGTGTGTGTGTGTGTGTGTGTGTGTGTGTGTGTGTGTGTGTGTGTGTGTGTGTGTGTGTGTGTGTGTGTGTGTGTGTGTGTGTGTGTGTGTGTGTGTGTGTGTGTGTGTGTGTGTGTGTGTGTGTGATCCTCTATATCTATGAGAAAAATCAAGTTCCCAATCTCATCAAGTTGTTGATTCATATGGCTCAATATCTATCTTGAAAATATATAGCTCATGTATAGATGAAGGTAGTTTTATGTTGTAAACGGTAGGCGTTATTTACATTTGATTTTAATTGAAATATATTCTTGTCTATTTATTAGATCACATTCCATTATTTTATTCACCCATTTACAACTCATTGTTGAAACTTGCATCACATTATGAAGTTCTTCTACAATAAGACCAGTCCTTAGCCCTCACCATCACCTCTAGTTAACTTTTTCTAAGTGGCTTAGAAATTAGTTGTGAACTAATCATTTAAAATTTATTTAACTATTGATAAGAAATTAAAATTATATCACAAGGTCAATCGTACATTATGTTGTAAATAACAACTATATTTAATAATAATTCTATAATTTTTTGTACTGAAATAATTATTAAAAACATTAATGGAGTAATCTATAATTTATCACTCAAATTACATAGGTGGTTAATATCATATTGTTTACTCTCAAACAAATGATTTCAATTTTTAGGTTGTGTTAAATTTACAAAGTTTTACCAATTTATTTATGCAAACATTTTTTTTATTTGATGAGGAAATTGAAAAGCCTATTTCATAGCTTATTAATTGCTATAACTATTTTGATATATAAATTGGGTATCGTGGAAAACAATGTATTTTATTCTAGTGTTTAGATGGTTTTTATTTATGACATAGGTATTAGATGAAATAGATGGTCAAATTAATTTTATGAAAGATTATGTTTACCAAAAATGACAATCCACATAGCTTGATAACGTGTCAACAATACAACCCATGCATTTATTAGTACATATACTGCATCACTCTGGTGATGTCATCTTATTTCACAGTATCAGTGATTTTAGGATAATTATACAAGATTATCAATCAATAAAACATGTTTTGATGAAATGGGAAATATTAGTAGATGTTCATCATAGTTTCAGAATTACTTGGACATATTATTTTGTAGACATGTCTCCTAGAACCCTAGAATTTACATGATCAAGAAAGATAACCTTTCCAAATAGACCAAATGATTTCTAAAATTTAATAGCCATGTGACCTATACCATCGAGTCCCACCACATTTAAATGGTTCCTAAGATATATCATTTTGAAGTACAATATAATGCATTGCATAGACAAAAGCCTTGAATGAGGATTCAAATCTTGATAACCATGTCCTCCATTCTTCGTTAATCAGTTTACAAAGGTAATAGATGTTGAATAAGTTGAATCTATGCATTTATGTTGCATTCACTTTTTACAATTATTTTCTCAACATCAAGTGATGCTAATTGCCTTGAATTGATGCTATTAAACTCAACTTTCACCATATGATTACTATTTTTTCATTAGTTGAGGAATAAAATAAGTGTTACCAACATCTATAGATTTATGTATGTGCATTTATGTTACTAACGAGTCTGTGTCCATGCCGCCAAACCCCATACTTAATGATACCATCATTTTCTCTATCTTTTTGGGTCAATATGCTCAATTATATCCACATGAGGTGTGGTCATTTCATTTTTTGAGCCATCAATATGCTCTAAAGTGTTTGATATAATTATAAGAGACTATCCAAGAATGTTAACCATAGAAACAACTTTTCAAATCATGTTGTAGGTATAATTAATTAATTGAAACATTAAATAATTTAAACTAATTTCAATGGGAGATGGCACTCCCAAAAAAAATTTATAATCTCTTCTTCCTAATATATGAAATCATTAGTGGAACCCTAGACATTATTTGGTTCATCTTTAACTTTATTTATTTTCTCACCATATCCTACAATAGATGTGCATTTTCATTGAATGTGTTGTACTTATCGAAAGAATAATTAGCAGTTGATTTTTGTGTTTTTTTAAGTGTTTTATTTTCATTGATGGAGATACCTATACAAATAGATTTCTATCTAAATTTTGAACATAACCGTACTTCTCACAAGTTATTTTGTACGAAAATATATTAAAGTAGATTATAAGGATAAATTCCTATGAAAACAAATTTTCCCATATCTATGGTAGAGCTAAAGGACCCTTTTTTATATAGGTAATCACTTTTAACCAAGGCTCCAATTGGTCTTGGACATAATCAGGGGCCTAGATCCCCATGTGATCATCTATCATATGTACCAAATTTACCAACAATGACTGCAACTGGTTGGAGAATACCAATAATGACTACAATTAGCCCAAAAATACTAATGAATGGACAAAACTAGCCCAAAAATACTAATAATAGCCACAACAAGCCTGAGAATACCAATGATTAACCATAATGAACCCAGGAATACTAAAGAATAACTACATTCAACCTCTGATACCATACTTAAATTTGAACCTGAGTAGTGCTTGAAATAATCAAGTCACTTTACCAACTCGCCCACATCTCATCAATGGAGGTAAAGGACTTTAGTCATAATGTCATTAATCAAATTAACATAATACTCAGGTAAACATATTATATGCTCACGTGAAAATAGGGAAAAAATGTAGGAGGGATCTGGAATAGTTTTTATCAAGCAAAGGATGTATCTTAAGAATTTATACATCTATCATGATTGACATTTTAGAACAATGTTATGCATATGTGGTCTATACCATACAATTAAATCTATCATCTAGGAAAGAGTATGCATAATTTATATTATTAATAAAAAATATTTTTAAATTAAGAAATTAACATTTGACTATATTTTATTTCCAAATTTATTGGATTTAACTAATATAGATTCCCCTTGATTGAAACCAAGGAATTTTTAGTTTTGACCTAGATATTGGGCAAAAATGTTATCTCTTTCCCTAAAGAATGTAACCCATCGTAGCCCAAATAATTGCATGTTAATTTAGATTGTAATTAGTCTAACCCCATATTTACTTTACACAACTTTTTTTAGACATCAAAATACATTGTTACAGATCATGAAAGTGGTGGATGTTTTTAAGGTGAACAAGATGATGATGGTGAGAAGCAATTTTAAGTTAGTGGTCATGGGTTTTGAGTGGAGTGTAGTCATCGATATACATGATTACACTTAAATAAATCTCTCTTACTAATAAATATGTATGTATGTATGTATGTATTTGTGTGTGTGTGTGTGTGTGTGTGTGTGTGTGTGTGTGTGTGTGTGTGTGTGTGTGTGTGTGTATTGTAATGATTTTTTATATTAAAAATTAAATATATAATATGAGAGATCATATTATTTTCTTCAAGTAATATTTTAGTGGGATATATTAAAAAAAACTTTAAGGTCACTAGGAGATTGAATTATTCAATGGTGGTGAATCAGGGTTGAAGTCATATAATAATTTAGGTGAATTATGGGGTTTTATTTGGTGAATATAGTGATCTAACTCTCTGATGTAGTCACCAAGCTAAATGATTAAGCCACTTGATTATTCAATGCAATCACCTGATTATATGATGATATATGTAGTTGCCTAATTATAACATGTCATGGATGACTAGATGATACAATAGGGTGACTACATCATAAATTTGGATGACCACATGATGTAGTTGAAGGGTTTCATGATGTATCCAAATTATTGCATGATGCCATCAAACTACCACATGATACAGTCATTTGAAAACATCATGCAGTCACCTAATTGCATAATATAGTCGAAGTAAGTGCATGGAGTTGGGAGATAATTTCGTAGACATTTTACATGATGTGATCCTATTATTAAACAATGTCAACATATTATTAAATAAAATGATCATGTGATCGACACAATATGATCACATTATTTAAATTATGGATCGGTAATTATCAAGCCATATTATGATCACATTAATACATAATATGATTATGTTATTATAAAAATAATAATGCAACCAAATTCCTATTTTTTTTTCACATTAAAGCATTTGAACATGTAAATGGAGTTAATCTTGGGTAATTGATGATATGAGTGTGTTATTATATAAGGAATAACACATAAAAGTTATTATAAAAGTTTTTGTTATTTTGCACATAAAAGGAAGTGGGCATACACATTAAGCTAATATTCATTAGAAGTTTATATTTACTACTCTAAGTATAATTTTAAATTTATATTGTTATATTTGTTTCCTTATACTTAACACATAGATTATTTATTTATACTTTTATAAATTAGAAATCAGGGTCACTCTATATTTAATAGAGTTGGTCTCATGGCTGCACACCTGATGTTGTATATAATATTTTTAAAAATACTATATGCTTATTAATTTGGAATTTATAAGGTCTAAGTGTGGAACCTAGGGATTTTAGGTCATAAATTTTGGAATTGATGTCCATTTTTGGTAAACATATAATCATTTTAATGGTTTTTGTGCCTTCTAGATTGATTCCTAGCATGCACAAGATTCCTAGGTTTTATAAAATTGAAGTTTGAAAACCACTCATTTTGAAATTGATGTAAAGTGGTGTAATTAGAGCATCATAGGTCACATTGATGACATGCACACATCAAGTGACCACTTTATTTCACTTGTTCATCATCCCTCCCTCATCCTTGATCACTTACTACTCATGTCTCATCACCCATAATCACTCTGTCATCATTCCTAATTATCCTTAATCACTCTCTCACTGACCCTCACTATCCCTAGTCATCTCTAGTCACTCCCTCATTATCCATGATTACTCCCTCATTAAACCTCACTATCCCTCATCATCCCAAATCACTCATTCCTTATACCTCATCATCCGTCATCACTCCCTCATTGACCCTCACCATCCCTCATCATATTTAATCACTCCTTCATCATACCTAATCATTCCCTCATTGGCTCTCACCATCCTTCATCATCCCTAATCATAACTTCATCATCCTTAATCACTCTCTCTTTGTCCCTCATCATCCCTAATCATTCCATTATTAGCCCTCATCATCCCTAATCACTACTTCATCACACCTCATCATCTCTAATAACTCCATCCCTCATCTCCCGTAATCACTCCCTCATTAATCATCACCATCCCTAATCACTCCTTCATCCTCTCTAATCACTCCCTCATTGACGCTCACCATCCCTCATCATTCCTATTAACTCCCTCATCATCTCTACTCAATTCCTCCTCATCCCTATTCATCCTTAATCACTCCATCCAATACCTTGATGGAAGTATTTTGTTGGGGTTTAACAATGCTAGGATCTACAAGTAGAGAGTTGACTGTTAGCATAAAATATAGGACATAGTGATCAAAATTATGTGGAAGCTAATTTGAAACATAAATATTTATCATATATGAAAAATATGCACCTATTAGAAATGATGTAACTCATAATTAAAAAAAATTCAAAATAAAAGAAGCAAGTAAAACCACCATAGCACCAAAAATGGGTGGTAAGTATGAGCATCACCAAGCTATGTGATTTCCTAAAACCAATCAATTGCTTTTCATATAAGAACATGTTATTATTCAAATAATAATATGGAAGGAACTATATTTGTATGTCTATTAATTTAGTTATCTTTAAAAAGAGTGGAAAATAATTTTCAAATGATTAAAACAAGTAATCCAATATTAGAAAGTGGTGCTTAATTTATAACTTCAATATTCAATCCAATAAAGAGTGTCACACTATGAGCTCTCTACTTGCACATCTCGAGAAGTTGGTATAGGTTATATAGTTCTACAAAAAAGTATGTTAATAGTGTATTATGAACCCAATGATATGGTCAGTACTAAAAATATCTCTACTTCTCCCAACAAGAAATTATATGACTCTGCACAAGATATAGCCACAAATATTAATCTTATTGTTTCTCTTTGACTTATATGAATTAAGGCTTTTGAAAGGGTAAAACATTATGATTTGTGTATTCTTAATGCCCAAGTCAACCATAAGGGTAGTTGGGTTTGTGTCCCCTTTGTATTGGTGTGATTAGAACTCTATATGGAGTTTCATCTTCAAACAATATTCCTGAGTAGTTATCAAACTTGACCATAACATATGTTGGTGGTTCTGGTGGGGCACTCCCATGTTTGTAGATTATAATTTTGATATACCCTAGAGTTCTATTTAAATGAACTTTTTCTATCCAAAGATTGGAAGTTGGCATGACCCTTCCATCAATAACAATCAGTAACTCCACATCAATTTCATTATTTGGACCTCCCATTGGTGTGTTGGTACTTCCTACTTTGGTTGTAATGTTATGTGAAATCGGTGTGTTTTATGAATATAATTTTCTTTTATTTTTGTTATGCACATTATCATTTGTAGAAAACAAATGACTATAATTTTAAAACTCTTCATTGTTGGATCTATCTATTCTAACATTTATTCTAGTCATCAATATCTTCTAGTCATCTATTATCATATTTGAATCTCTTAGATTTGTGAGTAGCCTATGAAACCTTTGTTGGTAATCACTTTTTCCTTATGTCTAAATATCTTGTCTAAATTAACAACTATTTTTAATTTTTCCTATAATAGTTTAGCTTGTATATTTCTATCATATGGTGGTATATCACTAATAGGAGCATGTTGACCCAAATATCCAACCAAAATAATAGATACACTACCAAAACTCATGTTTGCATATTCAAGAAATGTTTGATGGAGTATAGAGTCTATGTTGTATAGTAAATTTTTTATAAAGAAGCTCATTTCATCAATTAAAATGTATTTTATGTGGCAAATATCCTCTTAGAAACTTTTAAGTCTTATTCCTTCCAATTAGACAAAATCCATAGTTGGGATTCAAAGTTGTGCATGGATATTTGAGGTACCAATATTGAATGTTGTAGCTATAATTATTATAAGTAATATAAGTGGATATCAATTTTGGAATGTTGCATCTTGAAGAGCTCAATGAATGACACCAGTTAGATATGACTATCTTGTACTTGTTACTCTTTAGACTATCATGCATAGGGAAAACATATTTTGACCTCCATGTAAATGTGTCATAACCATATCAAGTGTTTTGTTTGGTTTGGCACCTAAGGTTTCCTAATTCATCTATGGTGTTTTATCATCATCTATAATAAATCCATTATCTTTCATTGTGCTTATGAATTTGATCAATTTATTTGTGTATTCTTCACCTCTATATTTGTTATTCCATAATGCTTGTCTATCAATATCTCTTATTCTCAACATATCTATCTCACTAAATTTCATAACTTTACCACATTGTAGAATGAATATGATTTCTCACTCATGATATACTGTGCATTATTAAATAGGTTTATTATCCTCATCTTTAGTATCACCGTGACTTCAACATCTTCTAAAATTATTCTTCTCTACACATGCCAATAGTTGTAATTGAATGAATCCCAATTTGATATTATTTATTCATCATCAATTCCAAGATCTCTTTATATATCACAAAATGGATTTTAAAGCAATAACTCTAACCAACATAAATCAATCTATTTATTTGATTCACATGTAGGGATGAATTAAAACCTTGGAAATATTCTCACAATTGTTGCAATAATACTTGGCACTAATTTGTTATATATTTTGTGCCTTGGATTATAAGTCCAAGATATAGATGCTTCAATAAGTGATTTTATTTTTATGGAATATGACATATATTTTGTGCCTTGGATTATAAGTCTAAGATATAGATTCTTGTGTCCATTAATGAAAGACAATGTATGTCCTTCATGATCATCTTCTTCATTGTTGTTTATAGGTTTGACCACCTAACGTGAAACATTCAAGTTCATAAATACTCTACTGCTCTCTACTAAAATAAGCTCTAACAACACGTGACATGTTTCTTATGCCCCAATGTTTTTATCAATAATTACCATAGTTAAAAGTCTTATATATGATTTTTCTACTAATTAATTAGGGTTTTCAATGTTTTTAAGTTGTATCAACATTTGATAATAAGTTTCAAAATTCTTCTATGTCTTTGTTCTATACATAGTAATGTTTTTGACCATGGTGTGTATGGGCATTACAAGTTGGAAATATATATATTCTCTTCATAGCTATAATATATAATGATTGTGTGTATTGACTATATAATCATTTCCTTCAAGTTCAAACTTTGTATCTCTTTTGTCTAAGACCTCATATAATTTTAATCCATTAAGATTCAATTAGGCCACAGTGCACTTTATATAGGAAAAATAATAACTCAATTGTTACTTATTTTACAAATATTACATATAATTTTTATACAATTATTTATATGATTCAAAATCTTACACACAAACCATATTTCCTCTTTTCTTACATAGGCAAGCACCCTCTCTACACATTGTATGTCGTTTTACACAATTAAGTTGTTCTTCATAATCACACTACATATCCTTTTGTGTAAGTTATATTATATTTCAAAGACATGGATGTTGAATAAAATTTTAACATGCATAAAATTAATGATGTATAACAATTTATTAATTACACTATGAAATATAGATAATGCATAACACATAGATTCCCTCATAATTGATGGCATACATGTATGTTTCATTGGTGTGGATCTTCCTAATAATTCCAAGGATGAACAATAGAATGAGAGTAATTCTCAGCATTATTTAAGTCAACAATTTTTAAAATCAAGGTTACCCATATTTGGTGCTCCATCTAACCATATGAATCCATGCACATGTTGTGAAACACTATGTTGCCATTCATATCTAGAACAATAATCTTGTACTTTCATTCCTTTTTTCAATATCTCTTGTAAGTGCACATAATGTGCCACTATATGAGGATTATCAATAATTTTCAATCTTCACTAATTTTAGACTTCTCATGGAATTTTTGGTGGGGTTCCTGGCATCATTGCATTTAGATCAGGCCAATCCATGTTAGCTACACTCAATGTGATGAAAATGGTAGGTGATCCAATTTGATAGATCTTGTCCATTAACTCACCATTAAACTTTTCCCAATATGATCTTGTATCCCTCAATGAGATTCCTAACTACATAAAATGATATGCTAGATAGGACTAGGGTACATTATCCATATGCTTACGTAATTTAGTAATAGTGATTGACATCTCTTGATGGATTTTCTTAAGAATACTGCACTTGAATTTTTTGCATGATGTCTTAGGATCATGTTAATAATGTAATATCTAAATCATGGATGTTGTATAAAATAGTAATCCATATATATAAATGGATGTTTCAAAATTTCAAGAAAATGTACTTATTTCAAATGTGGTTCTATCCAATCACATCCTCCATCAAGAAATAATGTTGGAAATACCATATGAAATCATACTAATGTGGCATACTCATTTATTTGAGCTGATCCAATTCCCAACCAATCATTTATTTTATGTGCGTATATGTTTGTAAATTATTTTATTTGATATATATATATATATATATATATCAAATAAAATAATTTACAAACATATACGCACATAAAATAAAATTATATATATATAATTTTATTTTATGTGCGTATATGTTTGTAAATTATTTTATTTGATATATATATATATATATATATATATATATATATCAAATAAAATAATTTACAAACATATACGCACATAAAATAAAATTTTATATATATATATATATTATGTCCGTATATGTTTGTAAATTATTTATTTTATGTGCGTATATGTTTGTAAATTATTTTATTTGAATATATATATATATATATATATATATATATATATATATATATATATATTTATTTATTTATTTATTTATTTTATGTGCGTATGTGTTTGTAAATTATTTATTTTATGTGCGTATATGTTTGTAAATTATTTTATTTGATGTTTATATATATATATATATATATATATAACCTAATTTACAAACATATACGCACATAAAATAAATAATTTACAAACATATACGCACATAAAATATATATATATATATATATATATATATATATATATATATATATATATATATATATATATATATATATATATATATATATATATATATAACCTAATTCATAGAGATATAGGAATAATTGATATCTCTACTAATTTTGGTAATCATAAATACTTATAATGAATATGAACTTATCTAGGTTAACCTCAAATCATTATAAGGGTAATCTAAGGTAATTTAACTAATTAGTCTATAGTTATTGGTAATAATATATAGTTACAAGGATTATGAACTTATCTAGGGCAACCTAAAGTCATTATAAGGATAACCTAGGCTAATTTAACAATTAATCTATATTTATTGGTAATCATATATAGTTACAAGGAATATGAACTTATCTAGGTTTGAACATAAATCATTATAAGGGTAACCTTAGGTAATTTCACTATTTAATATATAGTTATCCTATATATATGAAGAAAAATGTGGAGTGTAAAGATATAGAAGAAGCAAACATGCATAGGGTTTATGGTCAATGGGAGAACGTACCATAGGTGAGAAGGAAAATGAAAGGTAGAGGTTCTCAAAGGATTATTTCAATGTATGTTTCAAATGGGGTATGGGGGAATCGATGACCATGAGCAGAGTGGGAATGTGACTCCTTTAATAAAAAATGAGACTTTTTGCAAAAACATTATAATTTTTTTATTTTTATTATGTCTAATGTTATCAATATTTTAATATTTAATATCACTACTAATAAATTTTAATGTTGTTCATTTTTATTTACATAGGCACGACATTACGCTCTCTCGTTCCCCCTCTCCAATTGTAGAATATCTTTTGACATAATAAAGAAAATAATATAAATAAGAATAAAATGAAAATAATTACTTTACACCTATAATTTAAAATAAGTAGATTATAAAACATAAAAAACTAAAGTATAATGTCTAAAATTCTATAAAATTCATGATATTTATAATCTGCTTCCTTTAATAAAATTAGAATATTGTAGCTTATATGTACAAGTTGAATATGCCAAATTATTCATCATAATATTGTTATAATTATCAATGAACTTCCACATTGGAATAAAATATTTAAAATAATAATTATACATTTTATTATTTAATACATAGTTCTTTTTTTTTTAATTATAAATTTATTAAAATTTTCTTTTTTTTATTTTTATAAATACAAAAAATATGTGTGAAATTTTTTTACTATCATGTTTATTTTTATATAATTAAAAAATTATATAATTAATAATTATTTACTCTAAAAAATTAAAAATAATAAATTAATAAAAAAATATTTAATTAATTAAAATGGAAATAAATACATCGAACTCATATTATTGGTCACCAGACATCGTCTACATAATCTTTATTACACATGCTTTCCTTTTTCATTAAAAGTACAAATATAGTGTATCCATCTATTCCCATGCATTTGAATGAAAGAGTTGCATTTTTCCCTGTTATAAAAGTATAAATTTTGCCATATAATTATTCAAAAGAGGGTGGTTCTTAGTATTGGTCCCTAATGTGTCCAATAAAATCCTTTTTAATTCCCCTTAATCTCAATAATATGTAATTTAGTAAAGGGGTTAAGGATGATATTCATCCTTCATATCCTTTTAAAATGTGAAAGGAGGTAGTTAGGGAAAGGGAATTCATAGTTGGGATCTTTAATTTTTAATTTTTGTATTATTTATTCTATATTATTTCATATTTTAAAATTTTATATTTAGATAGTTCAACATTTCTAAGTTCAAAAATATTTTTCAACAGAAAGAATGATATTTTAGGACGTCGTACGATAATTTTTTCATCAACATATCATTTTTTATACATATTTTTAGTCTGATTGATCTATGGAACCAAAGGGATCAATGGTTGGGAAAAAAAAATCTAAAAAACATGAACACATTATTTTAATGATGACTTATAATATTGACACATAAGGAGTTGATCGAAATATTTACGTGTTTTTAATAAGAAGTGGTGTACCATGTTAGAAGACACATCAGTCATTAATGTAAAATGATTTGACATATTAGAAGATAGGTGCCTTATTAATGTGGAATCCAACACCATTTTTTATATTATTAGGTAAGATTTTTCCATTGATGTGGCAAGTTAATTGCACCCTACACACCATGAAATCCATATTTTCCTACCTAATTGCATACCTCCTCCCCTAAGATTTATAAAACCTATTCACCATTTTTTGTTGATGATACATTACACATAGTAATTTTTGTCAGCATAATCAAGAGGGGAAAGCATAAGCGAATGTGTGTTTCATGTAACTAAACCCACAACAATGTTTTGTTTAATTTTTCTTGGTTGTTGTTATTATTGTGTCTTCTATATTCATTTTTTTTAGCTATGTGCATTTACATCTGAGGAAATGTTTAATGGTATGTTAAAAAAATGATATGGCTATTTTTAATATAGTTTTCATTCATTTTTTTGGGTTATTTAGTCAATTTAAACTCGTGATGGAAAACTCATGGCTTATTAATGTGGAATCCACCACCATTTTTCATATGGCTAGATGAGCTTATCTCTATTACTATGGCAAGTTAATGTCACCCTATATACCACAAATTTTGTTGGTTGTTAATATTTTTGGATGGTTGTTATGGTTATTATGCCTTCTAATGTTCCTATTTTCTATTGTGTTCTTTATAAGTTCCTAGTTTTTTCAGCGTGCTTTTTTTCTTCATTTTTTGTGTGAATTAACATATAAGTAAACATTTAATAGTATTATAATGGAATGGAATAGTAGTTTTCATATTTTTTACACTCAATTTATTGTGATATTTATTCAATAAATCGAGATGAAAATGCATGACTCATTAATGTCGAAGTCACCACTATTTTCCACATGGCTAGATAAAATTTTCTTCATTATTATCGTGATTTAATGTTTCCTTATGTGCCACAAAAATCCATAGTTATTAATATTTTTTAATAGTTATTATGGTTATCATGCCTTCTATGTTCCTATTTTTTGTTGCATTCCTTATAAATTCTTATTTTTTGGGATTCTTTCATTGTTCATTTTTTTTTGTTCTTTCACATCTGAGTAAATGTTTAATGGTATGTTAATGGAGTGATAGAATTGTACACAAGAAAATCTATCACTACCTTTTTATGTTCCTCCTCCCATATAATATATGAAACCTACTTGAAATTTATCTAAAAAAAGCATTCAAACAGATCTATTCGATGTAAGCAGATCTATCCCATGTAAATAAATTCATAATCATGTCTTATTTTATTTTCACATGATTATTTTTGTTATTATGCCTTCATTATTCATAGTTTTTTATCCATCCCTATGCCATTTTTTGCATGGTTCCCTAGGCTTTCTTCCATTAATGTGGTGAGTTAATACCACCCTAAACATCATTATTAAATCGCTCTCCCTACCTTCTTGTGTACCTTATTCCCTAAATTCATGACAAATATTGAGTCAAACGAGAATAAAATTTGTGAGATTGACATAACAACAAATGCTATTATTTTTGCATCAAACAATACAGGGTTCTGAATTATATCATTATGTTCGAAGACACTTGTCTCATTAATATGCAAGGAAGTTCCATGTTGGAGGGATGAAATGTTACACATAAATAAACCCACATCGTTGACATCTTTTCATTCCCATCTAACTCTAAATTTATTGTTACTTTAATGGAAGGCCTAGAAGTTTTCTTAATTCTTGTCACATGTACCTCATATCTTTGTGTATTTATTACAAGTCAAGTTACTATCAGATTTATATTAATTTATGTTTCTCTACACAACATGGCTTGGATGATACACCATTTACTAGGATGTGGATGGAAGCCCTCAAATTTTACATTCATATGATAGTAATTATTATTGCTTTTGTATCAAAATCAATGTTTCTAAATGTTAAAAAATAATTATGAGTAGGGGAAAGGGACTAGCAGTTGGGACCCTTAACGTTCGGGTCTCATATTTTTCATATTACACCACCTCATGCTCTAAAAACTTTTATTAAGATTGTTTAACATTTTTTAAAGTCTAAATAGGTTATCTGTATTCAATCTTGTAGACACAACTATCTTTTAGCATGACTTTTATTATATATTAATGAACCATATTTATTTTGATTTGCATTTTACTTGTAAAAATTCTAAGCCAATTATACAATAATGTGTTTGTTTAAAAAATATTATTAGTCAAAATTATAAACTAGGGGCTTAATTTTCCATTTGCAGGTGTGCCCATTAAATTCACTAAAAGAGGGAGAAAATAATCCTTCCCTAACTTCCCCAATCATTATGTGTGACTCGTAAAATGGAAAAAACATAAAATCATTAAAAAATTAGTTTGATACAAAAATAATTACATTTCATGATATCTGAATGATAGCATTAGGTTTGATATGAAGACAATAAATGATGGGGGAATCAAGAACAATAAACAGCTCTGATCCCACTTGTCAGGATCTTGCTCCTCAGAAAGAGCACAATATGATTACCTTGTACTAGCAACTAAACATGCAAAATTAACCAGAAGCAATAAATAACTAGAATTTAGAAATGACACAGAATATGAGAGACAACACAAACTATATTAATACTCATCCAGAAAGAAAATACAATAAAGAAGATGCCACTTCTTCTTCCACCTCTATGAGGCTTCCCACACCTCAAGGGCTCTCAGTAATTCTCAATCAAGAGTTCACTCTCCTACCAAAAATGGTCCCAACACATAACTCAAACACAGAATTGTTGTTCACCTCCAACCAGTTAGTAATAACCCTGCCAGTACACAAGTACTCAAATTACTTCAAGTAGATCTCCCATAAGCTTGCAACAACCTACAACTCAAATGATCTTACTTACCATGTATATCTTCTCCATAAACTTGCAACAACCTGAAATTCAAATGATCTTACACTTGGAAGGATCTTCCTTGCCTTCCTCTATTTGCTCATCTATGGAACTAGAAGGAGCTACACTTGCTCAACTCTAACTAGCACACTAGCTATCTAGCACACTTTACAATACATGCCAATGGGTCTATAAATAGATCCCACACTTAAACAATAACTTAGACTTCTAATTTACAATAATTAGACTTACAACTCAAGACCAAAAATAGCCTTTTACATGTAAACAATCAGTTCAACAAATAAACTGTTCATGTAACGAATAGTTTTGGAACCGCACAGGCAACTGACATTGGTCCCTGTCTGCCTAGAGATGACTGACGTCAGTCGATCCCCTATCGATGCCGGTTACCCTTCTGCGTTATAGATGACTGACGTCGATTACACTACCGACGTCGGTATCCCTAGAACTCAGCAACCCCTCCATGTCTGCAAAGTTAAAGCTTTTAGCTCCACAACCTAACAATTTCCCACTTGAAGATGAACAGTTGTAACTGTACCTATACCTGTACATCATCTAGTTTGTTCCCTTGGCTTTGTATCACTCTTCAAGATCACTCTTGAAGACCAACCACCATAAATCTTGTGGTGCACCTCCTGTCATCCAAATCACCTTCCACATCCGCATCTACAAACCCATGTAGAAAAGAACTTGACCCTGCATAGCATGTGCACCTGCTGCTAGTCCCTCTCATATACTTGAGAATCCACTGAACTGCCCTCCAGTGCTTCTTTCCTAGATTGGCTCCAAATTTGCTGACAACTCCCACTGCTTGGAAAATCTTAGGTCTAGTACATACCATGTACTTAACCTCATTATGTGAATCAAGACACTATTCATATAACTGTCCAACCATCGGCGTGCTAACTGATTTAACACAATCATCTAGAGACAAAATCAACCTGTGACCTTTCATGTCCCTAAAACACACGCATGCCAAAGAATCTTGCTGCTCTCAAATTCCTCATGACACACCTCTAAACTAGCTTTACCTTTAGTTCAACAACTCCCTGTATGTGTAACCTTGTCCTCTATATGGTCGCTTGAGACTCTTTGACAGCTTGCTGTCTACCCAAAATTTATCTCAGTGACCGATGCCAGTCACATCTCAGTCTGCATATGACCGATGTCGGTTCCATGTGACTACCTCATCATTGACGTCGATGCCTTCTGACTGATACCGGTGTTTATTTGTCTGGGGTCACTGACATCAGGCTGCACATAGCCAATGTCGGTCTTTGTCTGGATGCTGACGTTAGTTTTCTAATCGACGTTGGTCTTTGTGTTTTACTTGTGAGCAATGACCTTTACCCGCGAGCTCCTTTTGGATCAAACCCTTGTCCAAATCAACCTTGCTCTGCTCAGAATTCCTCAGCCCCTGACGCTGATCTCTGTCTATCACCTTCTCCTTGAAAACCAAGGCTTTTTTGTTCTTGTCACAAACATCAGATTTCTCAAAAAACATCACTTTCTTCTTTTGTATACAAAAATCTCGATCCATGCTTTTCAAATTTGAAAGCATACCCTTTGACTCAAGAACATGCATCCCCTTCTTATTCATGTGACCAAGCCTATCAAGCCACATCTTCAAATCTACACTTGAAGTAGATAAATCAGAAAGAGAATCAGTAATACAAGTAGATAGATAAAGTGTACTTACTTTTTTACCTCTTTCTACAGTAAGTGCACCCTTGGTAACCTTCCAAGATTTTGCTTTGAGAGTTACTGTACAACCCTCATCAGCCAACTTTCCAACAAAAATCAAATTTTGCTTCAAAACTGGGACATGCATGACCTCCTTCAACACCCATGTGTTCCTTGTCTGCAATTTCAGCTTCACTTTCCCTTTGCCAACCATCTGACAAGGCTTACCATCCCCTAAATAAATTTCTCCAAAGTCTCCTAGGACATACTCATGAAAAATTCCCTATTTGGGGATGCATGAAAAGAGGCACCACAATCTAAAACCCAAGATTCTACTTTATCTAAGGAACATACTAGAGCATCTTGTGTAACATAATCTGCAACATCTACTTTCTGATGTCCTTCATGCTGATCTTTACCCAACCAACAATCTCTCTTTAAGTGCCCTTGCTTTCCACATTTCTAGCAGGTTATTCTGCCATACCTGGACTTGGATCTCTTACCTATCTTAGACCTTGATCTCCCATGCTCCATTTTCTCTCTTTGCCTTCCCCTGCTTTTCACACTCAAAACATTCCCTGATGATTCACCTATATTTTTCCTGTGAATTTCTTCATTTAAGATTACACTCACAACATCATCCACTTTTAAGATTTTTGAAGCAGACGCAGTATTACTAACTACCATTACCAAATTCTCTCAACTTTTAGGTAATGAACACAAGATTAAGAGAGCCTTAATTTCATCATCAAAAATAATATTGACTGGATTTGACTGGTTCACCAAACCATGGAAATCACTAAGATAACTACGTATAGATCCACCATCCAACATTTGCAAATTAAATAATTGCTTCATAAGAAATACCTTATTCGAAGCTGAGGGTTTTTCATATAACTTTGCCAAGGATTTCATCAACTCTACCATTGTCTTAGCCTGTGATAAGTTGGAAATTACAAACGATGCAAGGCTTAACCTTATAGATCCCAGAGCTTTCTGATCAAGATCCTCCCATTCTTCGATCTTCATATCCGTGGGCTTGCATGCAACCCCACCCAATGGTAATTATAAATATTTCTAATACAGATAATCTTCAATCTGCATCCTCCATAATTGATAGTTCTTGCCATTAAACTTTTCCATTCGTAGCTTACTTTCTTCTGCCATTGCTATACTCCCACTCAAAAAAAAACCCCTATGAGTAACCTATAATCAATACACACTAACCAGATCTAAAACCCCTATTAGTAACCCAAACAAAAGCTCTGATACCATTTGATGGGGGAATCAAGAACAACAAATAGCTCTGATCCCACTTGTCAGGATCTTGCTCCTCAGAAAGAGCACAATATGATTACCTTGTACTAGCAACTAAACATGCAAAATTAACCAGAAGCAATAAGTAACTAGAATTCACAAATGACATAGAATATGAAAGACAACACAAACTATATTAATACTCATCCAGAAAGAAAATATAATAAAGAAGATGCCACTTCTTCTTCCACCTTTGTGAGGCTTCCCACACCTCAAGGGCTCCCAGTAATTCTCAATCAAGAGTTCACTCTCCTACCAAAAATGGTCCCAACACACAACTCAAACACATAATTGGTGTTCACCTCCAACCAGTCAGTAATAACCCTGCCAATACACAAGTACTCAAAGTACTTCAAGTAGATCTCCCATAAGCTTGCAACAACCTACAACTCAAATGATCTTACTTACCATGTAGATCTTCTCCATGAACTTGCAACAACCTGCAATTCAAATTGTTCTTACACTTGGAAGGATCTTCCTTGCCTTCCTCTATTTGCTCATCTGTGGAACTAGAAGGAGCTACACTTGCTCAACTCTAACTAGCACATTGGCTATCTAACACACTTTACAATACATGCCAATGGGTCTATAAATAGATCTCACACTTAAACAATAACTTAGACTTCTAATTTACAATAATTAGACTCGCAACACAAGACCAAAAATAGCTTTTTACATGCAAACAATCAGTTCAATGAACTAACTATTCGTGCAACGAATAGTTCTGAAACCGCACAGGCAACCGATGTTGGTCCCTGTCTGCCTGGAGATGACCGACGTCGACTGACCTCCTGCCGATGCCGGTTGCCCTTCTGCATTGTAGATGACCGACGTCGGTTACACTGCCAATGCCGGTATCCTTGGAACTCAGCGACCCCTCCATGTCTGCAAAGTTGAAGCTTTTAGCTCCATAACCTAACAATAAATGTTATTGCTATGAGTGAATGGTAACATTAATTTTGATGCAAAGTCAATAGTTTTTACTTATATGTGAATGAAATCCTTCAGGACTTCCATCCACATACTGTCAATTGTTAAATCTTTCAAGTAAATAAAAACTAAGTTGAATACAAATACAGTAACATTTAGTGGTATGTGAATGAAAATGTCAAGTGGTTCTATTGGAATACCAACAACTGTTGAGTCAAGTTTGAATGAAAAATAGGTTCAAGTGTGGGAAACATTTCATGTCTATAGAAGAAGTGATCAAATTGAAGATGGTGGACATGACAGCATTAAGACACCAATATAATGAAAAAATGGATATCAATTACTTTTCTAGGCTTATTGAATGTACTGGTGAGAACATTTTCTTGTTCACTAGGAGCAATCAAAGTCATCCTATAATAAAATAAAATAAAAAATTACCAAGTCAAACCCATATCAAATGAGATAATTCATATATTAAATTTAAAATTGTTAATATAATTTTTTATGATTTTCTGTAGAAACTATGTACTGCCATATTTAAATGTAAACAAATTATCAGCAGACACCATTCCCATTGAAAATTACAGTAGCACACAAAATGCTTTTTTGTTAGAAATATTTCAATTGGTTCTTAAAAATAGTTGAAAATAAATGCCCAAAGTGTATAGACTTTTTTTTTGGTGGGGACGTACACACGACCAGAATGTATAGACTATTATATTTTAGGATAAACAGTCCCCTGAATTGAATATGCTTCCGAAGAACATACACATCACCATCTTCAATGGTTACAGTTTCTTATCTAGTGAGGGAATACCTTTCAGACTGGAGACAACGACATGTTGGCAACATCAAAAGGCAAGAGAGCAAATATAATCAGAATCACAAGTATGGTAATAGGAATGAACAATAGGATGAGAGGTGGAGGCGGCAATGGAGGAAGTATCAAAGGAAGAAATATTAAAAAGACGGCCAGGCAAAAGAGTATTATAATGGACTCAACACTCAACTAGGGTACAACATATGAACACTTCTTTTGCTCTGTTTCTACCAACGGAATGTTTCCAGGAGCGTTCATTGTGTTCAGCAAATATATTATTTAATGTATAATAAGAAAAATGATAAAAATAAAATAAAAATCGAATACAAACTAAACTAACGCAACAAAATAAATCATTCTTCAATCCATTGCAAATTTTATAAGTAAATCAGTCTTTATTGGCTGAAATTCCCTCTCAACCGAAGAAACTCTTTAAGCCAGAAGAAATTCAACGTGAAAAATCAAGATCAAGTCAAACTTACGGAGAATCTTCACTGTGAATTTCATGTGAGGCATTTCGGCATCTTCCGAAGCAGAAAATTTGGAACAAAATGGAGCACAGGAACTTCCCAAATGCATAAAAAGTCCAAAAGCCAGTCAACTTTTGCTCGATCAGGTGCCACCTGTCTTCAAATCAGCGGCTTATCTGTTAGACCTTCCTAAGCTTGGCAGAAAAATTATGGAAAGTGGAATGAATCTTCTATATAATTTCGCATTTTACTCTTTCGACAAACTATCCAGATATATTCACATGTGAAAAATAAATAAAACATCAAAATAGAGCCTTGCAAAACTCGCCTAATTGAGAACCCTACTGCCGTAAACAATTCCTCGTGCATTCATTTGTTCCATCATCCTTTCTCGACGACGAATTCAGATCAAAAAATGAAAAAAATAAAATAAAACCTGAAATCCTTAGCCAATGTTGTATACTTTGCACAAAATCGAGCTCGTGGGAATCGGCTAAAGCATGCAGAGGTTGCCGTTTTATCCGTTTTTAAGCTTTGCAGTCTGCTGTGGTTTCGGCAACGAAGGTAACCTTCAAGCCATTCCTTCTCGCCTTCCCTCACACTTTGCCCATGTTTCATTGAAAATGTGTTTAAATTTTACTACCACGATTTAACTAATTTCTCAGCTGGGTTGTGCTCAGAGAAACGCCAATGTTTTCACAAAATAGTAAATCCGTAATAAATATCTACGGGTAACAGGTAAAACAAGGTGCGCTTGCAAAAATCCGAGTTTATGGAAAACCAGGGGTATGCATAAAGTTCGCATGCAAACGAAATTTTGGGCGATTTCATTGAAACAAAGAGCATAAAATGGGCGGATAAGATGTTTCAACTTTTTGTCCTTTCGCTTTTCACATTCACAACTTTGACTTTTTCGTACTTTTTTTTTTCCCCTTACTATTTGTCTTTATGCATACAAAAGCTAGAGTTATCTGTATACTTTTTTTTGGTTTATTGAAAATGTAATTTTAATTGTATAAAATTAACAATAAGGTTAATTTATATTAAGAAAGAGTAGGTATATAGAAAGTGTTGCCCATGTTATTTATTGATCATAAAATGATAAAATAATTTCGATAATTTTATTTTAGAAGTTAATAAATCTATCAAATGATCAATGTATTTTAAAGTGTGCATAGAGTTGGATTAGTGTGCATAGAGTTGGATTAGTTAGGTTGGTGGGTTCGTGTGTGTTAGGTTGTCAGGGTGAATTCCATCGATAGTATAAAAATGTTTTGTCATAGGGGAGCCTTGATAATTTCAATCTATAAATTTTATCAATAAACAAAGAACCAACACATTGTGTGTGCTAATTATGTCCAACTCGCAGAATAACACTTTAAAAATATTTTAAAAAGTTTAAAATATAAACTGTAAATATATGATAATTTCAACTAAGAATAGCAAGGGCCACATAGCGGCTAGTCTCTACCTCTAATACACTGATTGTATTAAAAGTTGCAATGTATCTTATGTTGAATTAATTTGATATATTTAGAAAGTAAAGTTGTAGACTAATACGTGAAAGGTTGGATATTAAGAGTTGCAAAGTTGACATATTATTTAAATATTCAAAAATAATATTGAATTATCATAATTATTTCATAATAAAATTTAGTGGTGTTCGAATAAAAATAATTATATTATAAATTGTATAGATATATTCACATTACAATATTTATGATAATAATAATAATAATAATAATAATAATAATAATAATAATAATAATAATAATAATAATAATAATAATAATAATAATAACATTGAATAGATCTAATGCATGCGTCAATAAGCTAGTAACATTATAAATAAATAATTTTTTTATTATGATAATAATAATAATAAGACATTGTTAATTAAATATAAATATTTTTTTAATTTTACATTATATAATTATTATAAAATGATAATTATTTTTTATATTTTAATATCTTTAAATAATAATTCAATTCAATAAAATAAAATAAATAAATTTTAAAATGTTCATACATTTTTTAATAATTCATACATTTTATAAAATTGTTAAATTTTTAAAAAATAAGTTAGTAAGATCTTTTTGTATTTATTTGACATAATATAAGGGAACACGAGTAATAAGACGTTGTTAACGCGTTGATACATAATTATCAACACACAATTGAAAGATTAGTATATCTTTTCCTATAGTTTATGCCTATTTTTTTCATCATTAGGAAATATGACAACTTGCATGTCGAAGTTTGACTTCAAGTTGTTGGGCAGTGTTGATAGTGCCAAAATAAATTATTGATATGAATATATGAAAATTAAATTTTTTTTTGGTACCTTGTGATTAATGATGGTAGATTCAACGTCGTGGATTCAATTGGAATGACTGATGGAATACTGAGGGTGGGGATATTTTAAGGTACAATGGCTGAATGGAGATGTTGATATAAATGCAAAATCATACCAACAGTCTATGCCATTTTTTTGGACAATTTCTAGCCTTAAAATCAATTTGCATGTCAATTATTTTTGCATCTATATTGGATTATATCAAAATGAGGTCGTATAGAGGAAGATGCAAGGACCATCAATGTGCCAAGACTAGATGAATATCACATCCTTGATTAAGTCATCAGAGAAATAAAGATGGGGAATCTCTATCCAGAGTTAACACCATTTGTTTGGAGAGAAGGGAGGAGCGTACATCTATTAAGGGAAGGTAGCTTGGTAAGGCACATAGTCATAGTGATAGTTAAATTTTAATTAATAACTGGACCCTAGATGACTAACCAAGTGTAAAAAATATTGAATATTTTTAGTCTTTCTCCATTCCACAACTGACAATGACTAAAATTAATAGAAACCAGCCTATTCCGAAGCTTAATTTTACCATATGAAATGCAAACATTATTCATGCACATTAATATTCATTTCTGGATAATCCTATGTCTATCTCCATAAAAGTTAGCCTCTAATTTTGGAAGTGAATTGAATTTTGAATAGAGTGCTTATTTAAACTAAATTGGCCACAAAGATAGCTATAGAGATTGGAATATTAACTATATCATAATTTGAAGTAATATTTACAGAAAATCCAAGCATTTGATGTGTCAATTAAATAAAAAATAAAAGTGAAAAATGGTAAAATATTTTTGTAAGAAATGATGATGGTTTATAAATGCATGGAAATGTGTGTGTTTTTTAAAAAATTTAAAAAATTGCATTACGAGAACATGAAAAAATTGCTATGTAACCAATTAAAGGTCAGAAAATTAATTTTGATGGTTCTTTTTAGGGTTGAAAAATTATAAAAATTAAATAAAAACTATAGAAATATAATAATTCTTACATTTGATTGGTTTGTTGGGTAAAAATTGTTGTTTCAATCGATTCATGGAGTTCCTTGAAAGACAAGGACTAATAACATCAATTAAGAATAACGGGTGAAGATGATCCTTTTTATAATAGATTCTTCTTTTAAATATACTTAAAATAAAAATTTATTTAACTATAATTATTTTACATTAAATTGCTTCTCATTATTTTATTTATTTAATTTAATTATATTCTTTATTTTTTAAGTGTTAAGAATTTTTTATTTTGTTAATTTTTTAAAGTATTTTATTTGATTTTATTTACAACAACAACAACAACGACGACAACAACAACAACAACAACAACAACAACAACAAAAATAATAATAATTCTATCATATCATTTATTAATTTTTTTTAAAACAATTAAATTGTTAAGAATAGTTTTAAAGAACTCCATCTCTTATGTTAACATGTGTTAATGTACAAATAATGTGATTAAATTTATTTTTTTTATAAAATTAAGAATTAAATAATTTGATTTATTCAAAAATAAAATTATATTAAAAATAAATCTAATTTATGATCGTTAAACTAATAAAAATTGTCTAATAACACATCTTTTTATAAATCATTATATATAAAAAGTTGGAAATAAAATATATTTATTTAAAACCTCTATATATTATTAGTTATTACATAACTTTTATTTATTATATTTACACATAAAATTATTAAAAAAAATTATAATTTTTAAAAATATGTACATAAAGCCATGCACTATTTAATTTTGTTTGAAACCTAATTATTAATTTTATATTTATTTTTAAAAAATTATGTTCTATTTATTAAAAGATGTAATGTTTGGTGCTTCGAAGCTACATAAAGGGACAATTTTTATTTAAAAATTTTGCATGCCAATGATGTTTTGGGTGAATTAATTGAAACAAAAAATATAAAATCGGCCAATGAGATGTTTAAACTTTATGTAGCTTCGCTTTTCAACATTCACAAGTTAGACTTTTTCATACTTTTTTTCAAGTTATTATTTTGTGTATATTTCATTTTTTTTTCTACGTTTGAAAAAATATAGTAGTTTTACCTGTGAATCTGTCCAATGCTACCGTTTGGCTTCTCTATGGTCAGGCAAGGAAAATTTGGGGCTACTGGTTACTGGGAGCATTTGTTTTTATTCTCAGTGGTGTTGGAAGGTCTTAAAAATGTTAGTTTTTGATATGCATTCTGGATCTGTTCATTTTGGGGCCCTAGAGGGCTCGACCCTTTGATTTCTTGTCTCCTGTCCAATGGATCTATGTACATCCTTGACTTGGAGGGAGTAAGTTTTGAAAACATAAAGATATGGGGAGCTTGTGGGAGGCTCTCCACTACATTTGAATGGTGTCCATTTAGATTTATCTCTTTCTTGAGATTGGTCATTTTCCTCTATCCAGAAAGTTACGGCTTCGCAGGAGACATGGATTCAAAACCACTCGAGGAGAACGCTCCAAGTGGAGTGTATATTTTTCATTTTCATGAATGCTTTCTTTAGGGGAAAGAATTTGCCCTGTTTCATATTTTTAGTGATCCTTTGGCTTCATTGATGCAAGTAAGTGAAATGTATCTCTTAACAAAGGACCTGGTTGGTGGCTGCTAAGACCCAGGTAGGCCTGTCATCGCCTAGTAAATTGGAAACTTTTCTGAAATGGTTAAGATTGTTAATGGGCTCAAAGAGGGAGCTCTACACACCTTATCTATTGGACAAGCCCTTAGACTTGAAGGTGAGTTTGAGTTTACCTCCTCTTCTTATTTTTGCACTGTTCTGGAAGATAGAGTTTGTGACAACGCTAGCTGGTGTAGGATTTATGCTCTAGATTTATTGTTCAGCTCTAATGACTGGCCTAGGGCCAAGACTAAGCTCAAAAGGGTACTGTTATTGTGAAATATTTCTAGCTTTGGGTTCATTACCTCCATTTTTATTGATCGTGAGTTTGTTGCATTTGTTAAAAGATGCACTGAAATGGAAATCCCCAAGAAGCAAAATTTGGAGTTATTGAACACCCAAATTTTCAGACGTGACGGAGGTCCTCTGAACCATTTTTATAAGGGTCGCCCCTGATTTTCTTTATTTTTGTGTTTAGCCTTGATTGGGATCGAAGGGCCTCTGGAAGAGGTAAGACCTACTATTATTCCCATTGGAAAGATTGGTTTCTATCTCAGGACTCATTGTTGTCCAGATTTGTTTAGGCTCGAGGCTCTCAATGATCATTTTTTGAGAAAATATGTTCACCTTTGTTGTGGGGTTTTTAACCAAATAGATTTTGGGCAAAGCCTATGTTGGATTTGGTGTTTTGGTAACTTTAAGCTTTTGTGTCTCTCATCTCTTAGATGTCAGAGATAATGGTTACGTCTCAAGATTTGGTACGTTTTATCCCACTCTAAATCTTGGTCTCATTCATTCATAATATTTCCTGGTCATTGCCCTGTTATTCGTTAGGATTCTCTTGCTTTACTTTTAGTAATGCTCTGTTTGAATCAGATTCCATAGGGGACCAAGAATTTTTTTTTCTCTTTCCATTATTTCTGGAAACATGGACCTCCAATTGTGTCCAAGTTAGCTCCCGATCTAGTCAAATTGATTTGTTGGTCTTCTATGACCATACTGGTCCTTTTGAGCCTTAGGCCTCTTGTTCCATTAGACTAGGCAGGTTTTTGGTCCAACAAAAATTGATGCTAGTTAAAATTATGGTATGTTGGGTCCCATGAGGGATCAGAATGGTTATTTTAGACATTTGAGCCTCGTGTTCCTTTAGGCAAGGTGTTTTCTAGCCCATCTAAAATTGATGGATAATTTGTTGGTTTTGGGTCCCGCTAGGTACTTCATAGGATTTATTCCTCTGCATTTCATTTTGGAGACTTAGACTACTATTTGTGTTTATGTTGGTTCTCTATCCGGTCAAAATCAAGATTTTAGTATCTTTGAGACCTAGAGAGTTCATTTTGAAACTTGGGACTCTTACTTCATCAAAGCAGGCTAATTTTTAGTTTGACTAAAAATGACTAGGTACTTCACCAGTAAAATTGTTTGTTGTGTCCTCTAGTTATCATACCTAGGCCTCTACCTCTTCTTTCCTAGTTTGGTTTTTAGTCTAGTTAGAAATGATTGGTTGCTACACTAGTCAAATGTGGTAGTTGCTTTTTCTCTGTCTAGTTTATGATTCATCCAAAACCAATTGTTTTCTACACTAGACAAATGCGGTAGTTTCACTTTTTGCCATGATTCCTTTTTTTTGGTTGGGCATTTCTACTCTCTTCTCTATTGGTTCCTTTTATGGCTAGGTCTTTTGTGACTACCAGGTTTGTTGTTCCTTTTTATATCTAGTGTTGCCAAGAAGAGACTTTAACGTTCTGATGTATATGGGTTAGATTTCACATTAGTCAAAAGTGGGGTCACCATAATTTAAACATTAATAATAAGGTTTATTGACAAAGGTCATGTAGTGGTTAGTTCTTGCCCATGTGTTCAATACTAGATTGCATATGATCATTATATCATTGAAATTGAAGTTTTTACATAAACTAAGTAAAAGTAATATTTTTTAATAGTGAGTGAAAAAATATGCAAATTAGTTTTGTATGTTGACTAATATAAAACTTACTAAAATCCAAGTGATGATAGCAAAAAATTTATATAGGAGAAATAAATATGAGGTATAAAATCTTGTAGTCATGTACATGTGTAGACAGTTGATTTATAAAATTCATAAGCTTTTGTTATATATCTTAAAAAATTAAAACATAGTATAATTAAGCACTATTGACAAATGAAGATAGATTAAAATATAGTCAAAAATTTTAAAAATGAAACAAATTTCTATGCCAATTGACAATAGAAGGGAGATATTGTGTGGTTCTAAGATATGATTCTTCCATAGGATGAAGAATTATTTATCTATGCAAGATGAGACAAGGAGTAAAAATTAGTTAAAAGTGTTGTTTTTAATATGATAAATAGGTTTGAAAGTAAATTACATACCTTACTTTTTTTTCACTATATCAAAGTCTAGAATTTTTTAGTTTAGCTAATAAATATCTATCAATCTAGTGTAGTATCCTTTGGTGTTGGGATTGAACCCAAAATATTATCTCGCTTATTGGTGATAGCAAGACACTTTATTTTGTAAAACTTGTTGAAGATGGATGAAACTCTTAGCCCATTGCAACATAAAATATATGCTAACATATTTGTTGTAGTCTTGTGGATCAAATGTCGACTATTGATTCCTCTTGTTAAAGTATTGACAATGCAAATTCCTCTCCAAATAAGCATAATTGGATCTTTGTCTATAAATTTATTGTAGTAATGAACTATAGGTAGGGAATAAAAAAGGTAAATACATAAAATATAATAATCTGTGAGAAAAAAGTAGTAGTTAATGTTTTTAACTTAAAACTATTACTTACATAAAAAAATTGTTAATATTTTGAATATGCTAAAATATAAATGCAAAAATTAAATGATGAATAAAAAAGTAGACAAAAATAAAATTTAAAAGATAATAGAAATATGCATATAAGATATATTAGAAACACAAAGGAAAATGAACGATGTTGCCTTGAAGTATCGGCAAAGATGTAATTGTGAAGTCGTATTTGTATTACATAGATAAGTTAAGTTATAAGAGGGTAATTGTGGTTGTATGAGTAACTATCAATGCAAAGGGATTACTCAAAAGTGTGTAGAAGCTAGCCCATACTTTCATAATGAATAATTTGATGCATTTAATTTTTGGTTCATTAAAATCAAAATGTTAACATAACGTAAATTAAAACATTTTTTAAATGACTATTTTGAAATACAATGAAAATTTCCATTTGTAAAAAAATTTACCACTAATTCATCATTATAATTTGTTAATTTTGAGATATTATTGCAATTTTCATGAATTATGTCATTATTTCCAACGTCTATCTTATAACCCTTATTCAATCTTGTCAAATCTTGTAATCACAAAAACACACTATTCAATGTCCCTAGAAGGATTATGTCAACAGGGGTTTAAATATTTCCTAAGTTTGAAGGCTATTTTATATCCCATGAAACCTTCCACAACTTTTTTCTCACCTATGTAGATCATAATAACTTTAATTTAGTCAATATTTATTCCTTTGTTGTAAATGAAAAGACATCACCCCTCCTTTCAAGATGACTATTTATCTTAAGATAGTGTACATGCAGAGAACTCAGGATTGATTGCGCTATTGAAAATTAAGGATGGTCAACTTATTAAAACACTCAGATTACTCAATTTCTCCTTCAACTCACTACCAACCCAACAACCATGCATTTTCTCAAATGTAAATGTTTTTTCATTGTATACTAATTGTGTGAGAACATGGGTTTCCTTACTATGTAATAGGATTCATTATTTACTATGGATTGTATATTTACTATTTATTATTATCCTTGCATTCAAGATAAATTAACATGTCTCCTCATTAAACATTCCTTCCAACAAACCACCTCAAGCAAAGACCATCACTTATACCTCAACACACATCATCAACTCACCTTTGTACTTTATTGTTATAGGCATGTACTAGATTCTTGAACATAGGTGACCTTTATCTAAATATCCAATACTTGGAAACACTCACTCAATCACTATAGGGTCTATATCCTCCCTAATGCATTCAAGATATTAGTAAGTACATGGAGTTGTGGATAGTTTTATGGATATTTTAAATAACATGATTGCATTATTTAAATTATGGATCAATAATTATCAAGCCATAACACATTAACATTAATGTATAACATGATCACATTAATAGATAACACTATGGTGTTATTGTAAAAATAATAATGTGATCGCATTACTATTGTTTTTGACACTTAAGTAATGAACATGTAGAAGGAGTAACTGTTGGTTAATAGGTAACATGATCATGTTATTAATAGTGTAATTGTGTTATTAATAACATGATCACATTCTTGTTCTTTTGGACATAAAAGTAAGTGAGAGTTGCACACGAAGGTAACTTTGGCTAGAAGCTTATATTTACTACTCTAAATGTTAATTATAAGTTTACATTATATTATTATTTTTAATAGTATAAATTTGAAATTATACTTTAAATTTATTTTAGTAAATATAAGAAATTAGGGTCACTTAGGATCTGATAGAGTTGGTCTCACATTTACATGACTTACAATGCGGAAAATAGTTTTTCAAAATCCAATTTGGTCAATACTTAGCTATTTTTATGGTCTATATATTAAATCTAAAGATCTTAGGACATAATTTTTGAAATTGATGTCCATTTTTGCTAAACATATACTCATTTTTAAGGTTTTTGTGCTTTCTACATTATTTCTTAACATTTTTAGGAGTCTCAAGTTTTTCAAAATTAATGTTTTCAAAACACTCACTTTGAAATTGATGTGATTGGGGTAACATAGGTCACATTGATGACCCACACACATCAAATGACCACTTTATGTTAATTTCACTTGTTCATCATCCCTTCCTCATCCTTAATCACTTCCTGCTCATTCCTCATCACCCCTAATCACCCTCTCATCATTTTTTATTATCCCTTATCACTCCCTCATTAACCCTCACTATCCCTAATCATCTCTAATCACTACCTCATCATTCTTGATTACTCCTTCATTGACCATTACTAGCCCTCATCATCGTTAATCACTCACTCCTCATCCCTCATCATCTCTCATCACTCCCTCATTGACCCTCATTATCATTCATCATCTTTAATCACTCCCTCATCATCCCTAATCACTCCTTAATTATCTCTCACCATCCCTCATCATCCCAAATCACTCCTTCATTGGCTCTCACCATCCCTAATCATCACTTCATCATCCCTAATCACTCCCTCCTCATACCTCCTCATCCTTAATCACTCCCTTATTGATCCTCACCATTCCTCATAATTTATAATAGCTCCATCATCCCTAATCACTTCATCATTGACCCTGATTGTCCCTCATCATCCCTAATCATTGCTTCATCATACCTCATCATCTCTAATCACTCATTCCTCATCCCTCATCACCTATCATCACTCCCTAATTAATTCTCACCATCCCTCATCCTCTCTAATCACTCCCTCATTGACCCTCATCATCCCTATTGACTCCCTCATCATCTCAGAGCTCTTAGTGTTGCAACCATGCTCTGATACCAAGTGTAATGCACCTCATCCAATATACTAGAAACATAACTAGTCCTTTTTTAATTAAAATTTTAACTACATAGATTTTATGTTACCATATAATTTCCCTAGGTTGGGGTACCGATCTTGCTCTCATGAGGAGGTAAACTCTCAAAAAATTATCCTTAATACTTGAATTAAAATAGTTTAATCAAGAAGAAATGATTTTAGTCCATATGCAAAAGTGATTTGGATGGCTTATGCTTCCATTTTATGTTGTTTCACAAGTGTATTATTTATTATATAAAGATAAAATCCCTAGTTAGCAAAATGTAAAATTTTCTAATGGTCCCAACTTCTTTACAAAATTCCTACCACAAGGCAATACATTACAAACATATAAAAATAAATAAGAGCATGATATTTTCTTTTATTTAAACACACTCAAGAGTTGGCAATGCAATATAATCATGCAGAGAATAATCATCTAGAAGCATAAAAAGTACATATATATTTTCTTTTCAAATTTAGTTTTCTAATATAAGAGTATGCTTGAAAATAATCATCTAGAAGCATAAAAAGTACATATATATTTTCTTTTCAAATTTAGTTTTCTAATATAAGAGTATGCTTGAAAAAAGGCTATAGACAAGAAAAAAGAGAATTTTAATATTCATAAGAGAGACCAAAAAAGATGATGCTTGAAACATGTTCCTTTACACAATAGCTACATGAAGAGGTAGTAACATATATCCAAGTTAATAATTTTAACATTATACATCAGACGTATACTCATTGAATTTATTTTACTTTCTCTCGCTGATGCTTGCCCTACATTAGTGAACAACAAGTCACATCAGCATAAAGTTGGCAGTGTTTTCTCCTCAAAATAGTAGTTCTCTAATCAACATAAATCTAATATCTGCATAACATCTAAAATTATATTGGAATAAAATAATTTAAACACCTCCTTATGCTATTAAAATGATGCACACATATCAACACAAAGCATTATAAAAATAAACATCATAAGGGCTCACTCACATCTCCAATAAATATATAAGGGATCTAATTCAAAGTCATTTCTAGACTTCTTAATCAGCCGAACTACCATTCTTAATAAGACATTCAAATTTTATATCATTTTAGCAAATATCCTCTGAACACAATACCACACGCCACGGAATAACAACTACTCACTTCAAAAGTATGGTGATTACCAACTTTCTTATTGCATCTCCTTTTAATTGGAAAACTAATGCAAGACATCAACAACACCAAAATTTACTATTCTCCCTATAATATCATTGATATGAACTCTTCACTGGATCAATAGAGGATTTTCGTAAGCTCAGGTAGGAACTTCTACTATTTTTGCTCTGTCATCAACCATCATAAGTCACCTATGTGATCTACATATTAGAGATTCTTTGTTTTGTGTTGCTGCTAGCAAATCGAGAGAATTCCAAGGGATTTTGATGAAACAAAAGGAATCATTTATTTCATCCTAATATCCATTAAGATTATGAACTCTCATAAAAACATTTTACATCTTCCCAATTCGATTCCCTTGCAGGATAAATAACATATTAAATTATTTTCTTATTACTAGATATACACCTAATAAATCATCCATCAAAGGCAATTCACAATCGTGACTTAATTTCCTCGAAATATTGGTTGTGAAGCTACAGGTATGGCCTTGAAAACTCACACATTCAATAAAATTCAAAAGTGTAGAGTATGTATGAAAGCATTCCACTATAAGGATCAGTAGTAATAGATTGGTAGATCAAAAATATAGACTTCATGATTATCAAGGTATCATCTAATACTTCAGTGAGAACATCTTTAAAGTCTACTCAATCTAAAAACATTTACTATTTGATAGGAAAAGAAGGTAAAATTTCAACCTGCAATCAATGTCCAGATAGTCCCAAATCTCAAATCGAGAAAATTAATGGACCAAAAGAGGAAGAGCCTAAGTCTTCCTTAGAAAATGAATAAATAGTCTAACTCCTTTTGTTCTGAAAATAAGTTATCAAAAACCAGGTGTTATTTTCTATGACCCTTTAGCAAACAAGAAGTCTGGCACAAGGGAGGACAAGTTTTCTCTTTATTTTTCCATTATAACAATAATTCAAATAAGGGGAAACATTTCGTATTTATAACTCTATCTCTATTTTCATTTTTATTTATTTTTGTTTTTTTCTCATAACCACATTTATTACTTCACTTTTATTATTACTTTCTACATTTGCAAAACTGGGAAAACTACCTTACATAGGTTGTTAGTGGGAATAAAAAATAATTTCTTTTGAGTCGTTTAACATACATATAATGGTGAAATTTAATTCCATTCATCCCTACGTTACTTGAAAATATTTGGTAATTGAATATAGTAATCAGGAACTACACCAGATGAATTCCAAATAAATCCCAGCTTATAAAAGGTGTCGTTTGGGAATTTAAGCCAAAAGCGCAATACTAGGAAGGGCCAAAAATAGACAAGCTTTAAAACTAAAAGCATAAATCAATTAAATTGTTAGTACCTAACTACAAAGTAAATACTGAGCAAAAAGATATTTAATGGGAGAAGTGTTCTCAATAGAACTGCTGTAGAGATAGATAGATATAGCGCCAGGTATCATAATGGTGAGCTCTTTTGTGAGATCTCATGAGTCAGAACATTTATCATCATCCCAATTTAATAACGTAAACAAAAATAGAATATTGACAAAATTAAAGAATGAATCTCAGGTAATCTATAACTGATCTGTAGTTGTTTTACATGCCCATCTCATTGCTGTGCATGCATTATTTATCTTAAGGATTTGTGAAGGACGGGGAAAGAACTCAAAAGTCTGGAACAACGCAGAAATTAACATAAAACCTTAGCTCTTCTAGAACAACCTCCCCAAAGATGAAATTTCCTCTAGCAACGTAGTAAAATCTCATTCTCTCACTCTCTCACTCACACACATATATATATAAATATTATAGAATTAACAAAATAATAAGATACACCTAAACCCCCCCAAAAAAAAAAAAAAAAAAACCTTAAATACTTCCCCTACAAGAATATTTTAACCCATCCACCAATCCGTAAATTGATCTTCTGGCTATTCCATCACATAATTTATCACCGCATTCTCCTCACCAAAATAATAATAACCAGTGAAATATTCAATTTTAAAAGCAAATGCAGAATTTTACCAGAATGCTTCCAAATTTCTAAGACTCGAATTTTAAAATTAGCCTAAAAGAAAATACTTTAGATAAAAAGAGGGAATACCATGCCTGGCAATGGAGATATTAGTGTATTTTCTTAAGCACAATGGCAACATCTTCAGGCAGCGTATAACCTAAAGAACCCACTCTGCTTGTCGTGCCTGAATGGGTTTCCTTGTAGCTGGATGAAGCGTCCCATATTGAAGCTCCTTGCAGAAGGGTTATATCTTCATTTTAGTGTCCTACTTCTATGGATAAATAGGTGCACTGTAGGGCCCAGCTGTAGCCTTTCACGGCAAGAGATAATTATTTTCAGCTGGACCATAAAGGTTTCTTGGAAAACCATAAAATCTTATTTGAGAGTTTTGAGGTAACTACAAACTAATACACCGCATGGAAAGCTTCGAGGCAAAATGTAACTAATTAATATATTTTAAAATTTTGGATAGATTTGTCAAAGTAAATTTAACAAGGAAGAGACTAGGTGAATTAAATTCACCCTGGAAAAGGTTAGGAGTTCCAAGAAATCCTCCTTTTCGGCTGCATCTCCCAGCCAAACTTTTTTCCCTTCGCTCTCTCCCTTCCGCCAACCACGTTGACTTGCTCCTCAGCTCTCTACGTCCACCATTCTCCCCTCCATCCTACTTCCTGGCTCTGTGTCAACCTTCGTTCCCCTCTTCCTCTCCTAGGTCCTTCTCCCTCTACCCTGTCTCCCCTCTCTTCTTTCTTACCACCTGCTGCATACGTCACCCACAGCCAAACTCCCTTTCCTTCACATCGACCACCCTCCTCTCTCTGCCCCCAACCACGGTCACCTTACTCCTTTCTTCTTCAAGTCCGTCTGTCCTTATGATCTCTTCATTCCCATAATCTCTCTTCCACTCTGCATAGCGTAATAACATGGCAGGCAAGAGGAAGACGTTGCAGACTAGGCATTATCATTAAAAAAGAAACAATATTTAAAATAGATCACAGTGCTCCACCTATAGCTTGTCTGCCATATTGGCATTATTTGACTTCCATTACTACGCCACTCAAGTTAGTGGAGGATAAAATATCAATATTTATTATCAGACCAGATCTAACTACGCGTTTTCCTTTGTTCCATGTGTTGGGCCTCCCCTTTCATGAATTTCCATGCTTCATTAAGCAAAGGATTTATTGGGAAATTTATTTCCACGACTACCAAGATGACCCTTCGAGCGTAGACCCTACATAATGGCTTGATTTAGATCATTCCCAAGAAAATAATATTTTCTACCCTATCAGTGTAAAAGTGGATTATTTAATTATATAGAAAATTTAATTCGAAAATAAAAGTCTTCCTAAAATAGGAAATTTAATTTTAAAAAAAAATCTTTCTAAAATAAATTGCCTTCAAGGTTTGTGCAACAAACAACTAGATACTTTAATAGCCTAATTATACCCTAATGTGCCATTGCATTTGAAATAACAATTTACCTCATATTCCCTTATAATATTAATATCTTTTATTCACTTTGCTCTAATGGTATTTTCAAATATGACAATGAGTTAGTCATTATTAAATATAATATGAATATTAAAGAGCACTTTTTTAAGATGAAATCAGATGTTATTCATTAATGCATTATAATTTATAATACTTCATATCATGATAATAAAATTCGAGGTGTAAATAATATAGTTAAATCAAATTCAATGCGCATGAAAATTTACAACAATTCAAACCAATACTAAGTTGTTTTTTACAAACATATGCATCATGTCATTATACTAATACTTAGCTCCACACCAAGCTTATGTCAAATAGTCATTAAATCTTTTAAACAGAGTCAATTTGTAGTTCATAGTAAAAGCAATATACATATTAGAAGAGGTTAAACATATTATCTTGATCAAAATATTAAATGCACTAGCCCTCCTTCTATGTCATAGTGGGTGTACATTTCATATTCTCCAACATATAGGTATCTACGAAAGTAAATAAAGATAAGCCAAAGGACAATATTTCTAAAAATCCTTTTATCACAAGATGGGGCATGACATTGGGTATCATCATATTCATGTTAAACCTTTAGACATTTGAAATATAGTCTTAAAAATAAAGGAAAGATTGATTGACTAGTTGGTTATGCCTTTTATGTTAACTCAAGTAATGAATTCATTCATTTCAAGGTGTTGAACAACATCCTCAGGACCTTTACCTATGCCTTTTTTTAATCTACCTTGATGACTTCTTAATCTTTAGAAAACATGGGATGAACATCTACACCATGCTGAAATAGTATTTCACATTTTGTAGAAACATATTTTTATGATAACTTGAATAAATGTTCATTTTTTCATGTAAGAGAAAATATTTGGGATACAATACACAAAGAAGGAGTTCATGTGTGAACCTGACCAAGATTCAACTCATACAAGAATGTAAAACACTAAATAAGTTTGTATTTGATTCAAATCTTCTCAGAATTAGAAAATTATACAAGAGATTTGTGTTTATTTTTCAATCTTTTGAACCAAACAACTAAAGGTGGAACCGAATAAAGTTTCATCTAGTCAGATATACAACAAAGATAATTTGATGAA
This sequence comes from Torreya grandis, assembly GCA_037957365.1. NCBI lineage: Eukaryota > Viridiplantae > Streptophyta > Pinopsida > Cupressales > Taxaceae > Torreya > Torreya grandis. Next base: position 901,441 of record JARHVA010004799.1, on the reverse strand, counting down.
CTAAAATTTAGAGTCTATTTTATGTTAGTAATTATGTTACTTGACTATAAAATTGGGAGATCATCCAATTCATTCAATAATAAAATTGACTATCATAAATGGGTATTTGCAACACAATTCCCATAAAAGAGTTGCTTTCTATTATAATTGATTAAACAACATATCATTGGAATCAAAAATATCTTTAGAGTATATAGTTACATCAGATGATGAGGGAGTGATTAGGGATGGTGAGGGTCAATAATGGAGTGATGAGGGATGCTAGAGGATGGTGAGGGTCAATAAAGGAGTGATTAGTGACGATGATGGATGAAGAAAGATTGATTATAGATTATGAGAGATGAGGAGGTAGTTATTAGGGGTGGTGAGGGATGGTGATAATCAATGAAGAAATGATTAGGGATGATATGAACAAGAGATTAGAGACGATGAGAGATAATTAAGGTCAATGAGGCAGTGATCAGGGATGAGGAGGGATGAGGAAGATCTTAGGGATGCTTAGTGGTGAAGAAAAAGTGATTAGGGATAATGAAAGATGGTGAGGGAGTTATTAGGGATTATGAGGGATAGTGAGGTTCCATGGAGGAGTGAATATGGATGATAAGGGAGTGATTAGAGATGATTAGGGATAGTGATTGTCAATGAAGGAGTGATTAAGGACAATGAGTAATGATGAGAGTGTGATTAGGGGTAATGAGAGATGAGTAGGAAGTTATCAAGCATGAATGAGGGATGATGAACAAGTAAAATAAATAGAAAGTGGTCAATTAATGTGTATAAGGTAATCAGTTTGACTTACACTACCCCAATCACACCATTTCAGATCATGTTGAAAGTGATTATTTTTTTGAACTTCAATTTTGACAAACCAAGGACTCTTATAAATGCTAAGAATCAATATGAAAGGCACAAAACCTTAAAAATGACTATATGTTTACCAAAAATGAATATCAATTGCAAAATTTATGTACTAAAATCTCTAGGTTTAATACCTAGACCCTAAAAATTCCTAAGTACTAACTAGATTAGATTTTGAAAATCTATTTTCCACATTTTAAAGCATATAATTGTGAGACAAACTCTATTAGATGTTGAATGACTCTATTTTTTTATATTTTCTAAAATAAATTTAAAGTATAAGAAAATAAATGTAATAATATAAATTTAAACTTATATTTCTAGCCAAAGATGCCTTCATGTACAACTCCCACATGTTTTAAGGTGTTGAAAATATATAACATGATCACACTATTAAGTAACATGATCATGTTACTAACTTACTTAATAACATGGTCACGTTATTAATGCTATCATGCTATTTCAATTTGAATTCAATTCCTACACCTTTTGGCTCAGGAATGACTTAAAATCTTGAGCCAAAGTCTTAGACTATCAATGTATATTCAAGATCTGAGAGCTATGATGAAAATAAAAACTCAACTTTGATTGCCAAATACACTAAGAATTTCAACGAGAAAATTCAAATACATAATACCATCACGATGAGCATGCTCTCCTCTTTCCAAATTTTTTTGACTAATTGAAGGTTTCAAACTATGTTGATTTCTAACTATAACTTTTTTAGACCACTACATGTTATAAGCATACATGCATATACATGTTCATGTAATTTTTATTCATTGATCTAAATGAAAAATAATCTACATGGTCAAAAAGTAATCCTATTTCTATAGACATAAAACAAAAAGCTTTTTTTGAGGTAGTTAGGCACGTCACATGGATGACTATCCATTTTTTGTCAGTTTTCAAGATCTATTTAGTTGAAACTTTCATAAAATAAAAAGTTCTCATTGAAAAAATATAAAAAAATATAGGTCACAAACTAGAAAATATTATATAAAATTTCCCCAAAGTGTTTCAAATAATATTAAATGCTAATAAAAAAAATGGTGATCCACACAGTCATCTATCTATTATGTTTTCTTTAAAAAATAGGATTTCCTCTTCAAGTTTTAGATGTTTGACCTAGTTGTACTTAACTATTTTTTAAAAAAATAGTGTTTTAAGAACTGTAATTGATTTTATACATTTCATATTGTTACACCATCATCAAATTTGGAGTAAAGATATCTCAAATTATCTACAAAAGTTTAGATTTCTAAATTTTTATGAAAATCATATCCACAGGTAAGCCACATTTTATCTTCCAACTTTGTGCACTTACCCATATAGAACACAATGTTAATTCTTGTTTCACCAATATGGGATAGTTATTAAAATCCTTCTCTCCTAGACTATCATCTTGAATCCATTCTCTAACCTCAACTATACACAAACCAAAAACAAGATCATGGCCTCAAGGCCTTCAAGGACAATTTATAAAGAAGAATAATTTATATGTTTATACAAGGAGAGTAAACACAATTAGAACACTTTCATTTATTAATGTAAATCAACCTTCATTACATGTATAGTCTATACAAGGACTTGATCACCTTCTTTAGATGTTTTACCATCTTCTCTACATTGATCCCCTAACTCTCCTTTTTGGAGCTCTCTCTCCCCTCCTACCATTCACATAAAACTCTCTTTCAATTTAGCATCAAGATGACTGTGAAACTAGATATTTGTCACTTATTTATAATCAAACCACACAACCTAACATTCCATCAAAGAAATTCTTATTTTTAGACTCATCCCAGACAAAAATCATGATATTTATTCAAGAAACTACATTAACTCACCTTCATGCCTTGAATTAAACAAGTATATAATAGAGTACATGGCATATTTATCCTTTCATGAGTTTGTCCACTCCACATCAATCCATTCAGTAATGAAAGAGTGATATCCAGTGTCTCTGAGATTAGCATACTATAAAGAGTAATACTTTATTGACCATAATTCTATAATTTGCTGGCTGTAATTCAATCCTCTTCTTACTTCTGTTTGAATGTAATTTTATACTTCATTGAATATAACCTATAGTCCATTGTTTGAAAGTACAACTACACACATAGGGGTTTACCTAGAGCTTCAAGGGCTTTATTGAAATAACACATGAACAGGAGCAATCTATATACCATTCAAGAGAAGATTAAACACACAAAATTAATTTATTATTCATTTGAATCATTATCTATTACATTTAACTATGTTGATTATTACATGTAAAATATTTAACTACAGTTTAAGAGTTTTTTTGGATCTGATTTTATAATTTTTGTAAGTGTGGGGCAGGTGGCATTAATACTACAAAACATGGGGACTATTGTGGAAACAAGAGAGGAATTCCATAAATTCATATGGAAAAAAAATAATTACACTAGAGGAGTTAAATGTGGAATGTCAAACATTATAAAAAATCTCATGTGTGGTGGCCAGTTCCATCAACTTAGGGGGCCTTGAAAGAAATACAAATTTCATATCACTTAATGGTTTATGAAGGGTGAATGTTCTCATGAATTACAACATGGCATATCCTTTTTACCACATTAGAATGGAAAGATATGAGTAGGTGGCATTCATAGATAGGATTGATATTGATTTCTATATACAGTGGTAATATGGCTAGCCATAGGACATGCCATTTTGCTTGATTTATGGGTACTCCTGGCACCATTCTAGTTTATCTTAGGCCCTTCTTGGAGAAGTTATTGAAAACAAACATGTCTAATGATCCAAATTTATATGTGAAACTTGATCAAGTATGAAATATATTTATTGGTACAAAACTACCATTCTGAGTACATTTCAAACTATACAATGTTTGAAATAAATACCTTGATGCCTCCAGGCTTTGTCTAGCCTAGCCATACATAATGTTATAGAAGAGGTACACAATATCCCATAACACATATTTTCCTCTCATACAATTGGGTTTAAGGATTTAAATAATAAAACCAATGAATTTTTATACACATGTTGTAGATGATGAAAGTGATGGTGACTACAATCCATTAGATGACAGTGATGGTTCAAAAAGTGAATAGAATAATTATATAGAAATATATTTCAATATTGATAAACCATTTTTAGTCTTATAATCAATTTTTTTAACATGTTTAATTTATTAATAAATAAAGTACATATTTTTTATGTATTACTTAAATTTCTGATTCTAACTCGTATCATTCAAATTTCGCCTTCACTTTAGCATGTAACCATATTGATTTAGAATCTAATAATCTTTTAACATAGGTCTATAATAGTGTTTAATGTTTTGATTAATGAAGAAAATGATTTAATCAAATGGAAAGGATTTTATAATTTTCCTTTATATATGTTTGTGTGTTATCTTATATAAAGTGAGTGTCTATATATGTTTTCAAGTACTTTTGGCATGACTGTGTATGGAAATGCAAAAGTATGCGAGTAGGTCTATACAGGGATATTCATAGTATGAAGAAATATTTATGTTTTTGAGTTCTTATTGTATTCATTTTATTAGTATATTATATTTTATACATATTTTGGTGAAAAACATAAGAATATTGCATATTGCATAGATTGTATTTTGTTATTCACCTTATTCTTTCTTAGATTTGTAATTCTTACAACTTTTACATTGGATTCTTAAAGATCATGAAAAAATCACCAAATGTCCCAAATAGAGTTTTCTAACTTAAATTAAAATAAATAAATTGTTATATTATCCTAATGTTGACAAATGAGAAAAGTGGAAAAGTGAAATAGATTGTATTACATGTTACAATGGCTAATGATGATTTTGTAAATTACTTTAAAAAAAATACCAATAAAATATAACATCATTATTTACCTATAGCATGGTCAGTTTTATGGATTGTAGTGTTGCCCCAATCTTTCTCACCCCTCCTCCCCTACCTCAAACTATGACCCATAGACATCAACATTTATTATGTCAATTGCCTAAATATATAAACACATGATATGAATAAAGGAATGTTAGAGAGAAAATCCACACGTACAAATATTATATTTCACTCTTTCCCACCATATTTAATTTTATAGAGACATAGAGACATGCACACTTTGTCACCAACGTGTGAAAGAATGAAAAGAGAATAAGGTATACATGTGAACATGATAGATCACCTACCAAAAATCACATACCATACACATAAAAATATATGATGAGTACATGGTAAAAACATTACATCGTTCAACCATGCATCTCTTTGTAATACATTGGTAAATGCAAGTTAACTACCAAACCATTGCTCAAGTCATACATAAATTTAAAAAACTATGTATTCAACAAAAACTAGAAATAAAACACTTGTATTGAAATCTCTTGGCCAAATACTATGTTTGACCACACATCATACATGTCATACATATTATGCCAAAATGTATGTATTTATACAATAATATAAAAGGTAGTAACTGCAAGGCAATATCAATTATCATGTCATGGCCATTAGGCCTCTGTAAATGGATAAATAAGTGGAAGTGGTTAACTACATGAATGCACATATATGCATATCTCATCCTAGACACATGCATTTGAAAATGTGCAGTTTAAAAATATTGAAAAAAGCAAGAATAAGAAACCAACATGAAGAATGAACTTGTTAGTTTTGTAAATAATAAGTAACTTTCATACCTCCTAAACAAGGTTCATCCATGCCTATGACTTTGCCAACTCATCTCAACTAAAAACCTATATGCAATAACAATATACATAACTATAAAAATACTTAATGGTAGAGTTGAATGAAATGTAGGGGGAATAAAGAAGAATGCATATAATATATAGTCATCATGATAAGTACAAAATCCATTTGTGGGGGAACCTATCATCCATACTTTCATTTATTACAGCCCCCTCTAGCCCTCGATAAACATATATACCACTCCAAAAAAGTATTTCTCTCAAAGGAATGTGACTATCATCACTAGAATGGACTTGAGGGTCATCCCTCTATAATCAAAATGGTGATTTTTCTAGAAATATCAATGTTAGCATTGAGTAAGCTAAATTTAACTTAACTTTAATTTCATGAAAATTGATGAACATAATGCATTTAACCTTAAGTCTATTATTATATGCACCTTGGTGTTGCTCCACCCATTTTTTTTCTTGCTCCACTAAATTTAGGCTTCCCTTATCTATGTCAAGTTTTCACTCTAATCATATGCACCCATATCATCATTGATAGACTTCAAGGCTATCTCACTGAGATAACATAACTCAAAGACATCCTCTCTAGCCAACCATGATCTTTTTAGCTTGTTTCTTTTGTTGATGCTTTGGTTTTTCAATAATCACTCTATTAGCCTCCCTTCTATTTATCTTCTCATGATTTTTCTTCAATTTAGCTTACATTTCCCACTTATAGCATGCCCAAGGGGGCCTCCTTGGAATAGGTTATCAACCATGATTTTTTAGAGTTATGATGTTCAATGTCATAGTGGTGCAGATTTGTAAAGAAAACTATTATCAATGAATAAGAGATACATTGCAGCTAGAGTACCTATCCTTTTTCGGGGTAGAAAAACTTGTTTGTTAGGCTACATGATAGTTGTTTGAGGCTCTTTGTACTTTTTTGAAATGTCAATGTTAATATGAAAATGTTAATCCCACTTGAATGGATCACTCATGCTTATACACTTCCTCAGATGTTCTTTGCATGAGCTTTGATCATTCCTTATTGGATATTGTGTTCAAGCTTTAGGATCATGCCACTTGATGTATCTAATATATGAGTTACTGTGCATCATTAGATCTTGATTCTTTGAAAAATTATTTAACATATATATTTCTATTAGACAAAATGGCTAAAACATAACTCCCGTAGGCTCATTTTCATTGGCCAAAAAGGTGATGACAAAAAGCTTGAAGTGTATTTGTAAAAATGTTAAAAGGCACTTTCAAAAAGGCTGAAGGGCACTTCATGGAAAAAAGGTCTCAGAACAAAATTCCTAAAGGGAAATCTCAAAAAGGATGAAGGGCAAAGGCTTGAGACCAGTCTGTGATAGAAAATCTAAATGACACTTTCAGAAAGTCTAAAGGGTATGTGCCTATTATAGAAAGGCCAAAGGGAACTTTCAAATGTCCAAAGAGTATGTTCAAAAATTATAAAGGGTATGTGCCTATGATAGAAAGGCTGAAGGGCACTTTAAAAAAGTCTAAAGGGTATATACAAAAAGTCTGAATGGAACTTTTAAATAGTTTGAAGGGTATGTTTAAAAATTTCGGTGGGTATATTCCCATCATAAAAAGGCCAAAGGGAACTTTTTAAAAGTATAAAGGGTATGTGCCCTTGAGGAAATTGTTTTAGTAGGATTACTATGGGGAATTATTTCAGGATTTTTGTGTCAAAAAAATGCCTGATGAAAAAAGTTTGAAGGGTCATTTTGAAATGAAAAGTGCATGGGGAAAAAGTCTTGAAGGGAAAAGGTCTAGGATAAAACTCCCACGGGATTGGTTATAAAAGGATGAAGGGCAATCTTATTAGGCTAAAATGACCACAATAAGAAGGATGAAGGGTAGGTTAGTTAGGTAAAAGGGCCAGTGACAAAAGTCCTAAAGGGTATTTTCATAGGGCAAATTGCCCATGAAAGAGAGGTCGAAGGGTAGGTGCAAATTTTTTTGAGGGATAATTCTTTTTTGTAGGGTATGTTTTGGAGGGAAACATGGACTAGGACAAAATTCCTAAAGGATAAGTTCATAGGGTAAAGGGCCTAAGACAAAAGTCCTAAAGAATAAGTTCGTAGGGTAAAGGGCTCGGGATAAAAGTCTTGAAAGGTCATTTTTGAAAATCTTGAAGTGTAAGTGCATTATGTTTGAAGGGTCTACTGGGTGGGAAAAATGCTTGTTTGTGGTAGTTATCTTGAAGGGTCTACTTCATCAGATAAAGTGATGATGACAAAAAATCTAAAGGGAACTTTTAAGAAGGCCAAAGGGCACTTTATGGAAAAATGGGTTTAAGATAAAAGGCCCAAAGGGTAAATCTCAAAAGGGCTAAAGGACAAAATCCTGAGATAAAAGTTTTGAAGGATAAGTTCTAAATGGTAAAGAGCCAATTCAAAAAGGTTGTAGGTTAGGTCTATAGTGCAAAAATTCCCATGATAATTAGCTCGAAGGGTAAGTGTGAAAGGCTCAAAGGGTCTACTTCATGGAAAAAATTCCCAAAGGGTCTACTTCATGATGGCTGATGGGTATGTTGAGAAATTTTGAAGGGTATTTGCCCATGGCATAAACACTTAAGGGCACTTTCAAAAACTTTAAAGTGTATGTTCAAAAAGGTTGAACGGTATGTGCTTGTGATAGAAGGGCAAAAGGTCACTTTCAAAAAGTCTTAAGGGTATGTTCGTAAATTTCAAATGGTATGTTTCTATGATAGAAAGGCTAAATGTCACTTTAAAAAAGATTGAAGGGTATGTTCAAAAAGTATGAAAAGTATGTGCCTATGATAGAAAGGCGAAAGGGTACTTTCAAATAGTCCAAAGGGTATGTTAAAAAATTTAGAGGGGTATATGCCTATGATAGAAAGGACAAAGGGCACTTTCAAAAAGTCTGAAGGGTATGTGCCCTTTGGGTCCTCATTTTAACAAAATTGTATCAACAAGAATATTGTAATGAATTATTTTAGGTATTTTACATTAGATAAAATAATCGATGACAAAAAGTTTGAAGGGTCATTTCTAAAGGCAAAGTGCCCAGGACAAAAGTCCTAAAGGATATGTTTCAAAGGGCAAAGGTCTAGGATAAAAGTACCTAAAGGTTAGTGAATGAAGGTCAAAGGGTGATCTTGTTGGGCTAAAATTTCCACAAAAAATAGCGAAAGGATAGGCTAGTTAGTTAAAAGGGCCAGGGACAAAATTATTGAAGGGTAGTTTCATAGGTAAAAGTGCCTATGAAAGAAATGTTGAAGGGTAGGTGCAAAAAAAATTTGAGGGATAAGTCTATTTCGTAGGGTATGCTTTCAAAGGCAAAAGGGCCTAAGACAAAAATCTCAAAGAATAAGTCTATAGGGCAAAAGGACTGGGACAAAAGTACCAAAAGATAAGTCCATAGGGAAATTTTCCCTAGACAAATGTTCTAAAGGATCATTTTTTGAAAGCCCAAAGAGTAAGTACATTAGGTTTGAAGGGTCTACTTCATGGAAAAATGCTTGTGGCAATTATCACAAAGGCTCTATTTCATAGGGAAAATGTTCATGAGAAAAAGATTGAAAGGTAAGTTCAAAATGGTTAAAGCACAATTTTATTGATGAAACTGTATCAACATGATTATTATAGGGAAAACATATCAAGCCAATTATCTAGAGTTGAAATTCTGTGAGGGAAAGTGTTTGAAATAAATATGTCAAAGATGCAATTCCATTAGATAAAGTGTCTGAAACAAATATACTGAAATAAATAAATCCATAGTGTAAAGCTCACAATAATAATTTTGAAACAATAAGTCTGATAAAGATCAATCTAAAATAATAAGTCCAAAAGAGCTCAGTAGCTTTGCATAAGATAATGGATAAAATACCTAACAAAGACAAATTACATAAGTTAGATAAAGATAAGTTCGATAACATAATCCCAATAGAATAAGACCCTTAAAAAATGTTAATCTATGAATAAAATATCAAATCCATTTTGCTAAAGTATGAACGGCCAATAGTTAGTATTTTCCCAGTATTTGCACAAACATATGGAAGAGGGGCTCAAAGTGAAGACCATAGTCTGAAAAAAAATGGGTCCTCATTTAAATATGGAAAAAAGTGGGGGTGGGGACATGTATTGGGTAAAATAGGTGTTAATTAATCATTGAGGTTCAAATTATGATGGTCATGTGGATGTCATTTATGTTTGTATTGACATCAATGATAGTCGCACAGACATCAAATAAATATAGGCAATTAAACCACTAGGGTTCAAATTGTGATGGTCACATTGATGTCAATGATGGTCATGTAGATGTCATTGACAATTTTTGGGACATCATAATTAATATTTATAATTAATCCATTTTGTTTTAAATTTTGATATTCACATGGACATCAATGATAATTTCATAGGTATCCTTGATCAGTGCATGGACATCAAGATAAGTCTCAAGCAATTAAGCATTAGATTCCAAATTTGATGGTCACACAGATGTCAATGATGGTCATATAGGTATGATCCAAAAATCAAAAGATTTGGTTGAAAGATAATTTATAAATAAGAAAAACACAATTCAAATAATGTTATCTCTAAAAAGAGATGTTTTATTGATCAAAATTGCAAACCCAAACATATGCCTATCTCTGAAAAGAGATGTCTGACTTCCTTTTTGGGTTACATCTTCATTTGTACATGTTTTGAAGGTGTGAGGAGGATGTGGAAGGTCACCAATCTCAAGGGAGATTAAGTGGTTTGACTTCCATGATTTACAATAATACAAAATTTGAAGAATTACTATTTTTAGAAACTTACTATTTTTAGACTGCACTACTAAAAATAAAATTTGGGGCACTTCCATTGGGTTTTCAGGGGTTAAACTTCATCGAGCAAAGTTTTCCAACAGTTCAAATGGTGAGTCAATCAGAGCTACGGTGCAAAACTCATGGCTCCCAGAAGTTCCACCATCAATTGGTGTGGACCCATCACCTGAATTGTCATCTAAATTGTTTTTCGGATCATTCCTCCCTCCTTGAGAAGCAATGGTCCCCATTGCATCAAGATTTGTCATCAAGTGTGGTATTTGTACTTTGATTTGATTCCTGATGCATACATGGAAGGGACTTTGATTTATAGAACTATGCAAGACCTGATTGTTCACCATTTCCTTGAAAAGATCAGATGTGTTAGTGTTATCAGCCATTTGAAGTCATTTGGAGCAAATAGGTGGATAGCCTACTGGTTCAATTTTCCACCCAAGCTTCTTGTAATCTGACTTCATTCTTGGGATCATACACTATAAAGACAAACTGCTCTGATACCACTGATCTAAAACTCAAAAGCTTTGGTTGAAAGATAATTTAGAAATAAGAACAACACAACTCAAATAATGCTATCCCTAAAAAGAGATGTTTTATTGATCAAAATTGTAGACCCAAACATATGCCTATCTCTGAGAAGAGATGTCTGATTTCTATTTTAGGTTACATATTCATTTATACAAGTTTTGGAGGTTTGAGGAGGATGTGGAAGGTCACAAATATCAAGGGATATTAAGTGTTTTGACTTCCACGATTTACAACAATATAGAATTTGAGGAATTACTATTTTTAGAAACTTAATATTTTTAGATTGCACTACTAAAATTAAAATTTAGGGCACTTCCATTGGATTTTTAAGGGTCAAACTTCATTGAACAAAGATCGATGCCATCTCATGACTTTACCCTCATTATTAGCTTTCTAACTATTTTAACGGTGAGTCAATTGGAGATACGGTGCAAAAGTTATGGCTCTCGAAAGTTCTGCCATCAATTGGTGTGGACCCATCACTCGAATTATCAACTGAATTATTGCTCAGATCATGGTATCAAATAATGGTCACATAGAATTTTTTTTTTTATCCTTTTGAAATAGATGTTGGCATTCAAATGTAGGCCAAATCAATGGTCAACATGAAATCATCCATCAAGATCAACAGAATAAAAGTATAGATGAGTATGGATGTTTTTGTTGATGCACATGTAGTACTAAGTTGTTGTTTTTAGTTTTCAAGTGTCATTGAATGAATAATTTATTTTTCTCAAGCCTTATATTATTTCTATATAGCTTAGTACATTTCTTATTGTCATCTGTTAATGAAAAATACTTCTATTTTGCCAAATGAAAGACAAAGATCTCAATGGTAGTCATCAATAATATATTTGTGAACATTTAAAACCAATAGCTCACTGTAGTCATAAATTTATATATAAAATTACTGCAATTATTAATATCATTTTAGAAATGCATTGTCATTTAGCAAAACAACATTGTGTAAAGTGAAAGATTTTAAATTCATACTTGTATCTCACTGTAAACACATGATTCTTGTGACCATATCATTTTTTCATAGATAAACTATTAAATAATAATAATGTAATATTTATTTTAGATATATTAATTCCAATAATATTTAGTATAGTTATATTATTTTAGTATTGTAAGATGTTGTAACAGATTCTATTTATTGTTAAATGATATTGATTTGTTATTAATATCTTATTATATTATTAATGTATTATAGTATTGTCATAATATTATGTTATGTGTTATGTATATGTTATTATTTTAATAAATTTTAGGATTTAATTTTTTCCACATTGAAAAATAAATAATAATCATTTCCTTTTAAAATGGTGATTCATAGGTGTCCTTTTCGCATATAACACATGTAAAGCCTATTATATGAACATCATATTGTTTTAAATATTATTTTTGGTAATATTATTCCAGAACAGAAAAAACTGGTCATATTATTAAAAAATGTTATATTATAAGCTTTTATATTATATTATATTATATTATGTTATGTTATATGGTATTAATATGTATTATTATCTTAAAATTGTATTATATTTTTATTTTAATATATATTAATGTATATATGATATATTTAAAATTAATTATTTAATACTATTAATATATTATAATGATATGATATAGTTTATTTTAATATATAATATACTATATAGTAATATGCAAATGTAAATTAAAATATCGAGTTAAATTATTTTAGTTTTTAATATACTATTAAGATTAATAATACTATCCAAATATAATTATTTTTTATTATTATATAAATGAAAATGTGAAGTAAAATAACAAGATAGATTGTCATAACATTTTAATTAATAATATAATTTATAATATTATTAGATAATTTATCAAATGACAAAATAATTAAACTATTGAATAGTATTGATAAAAAAAATTAAAAGTAAACTATAAATTTTAAAAAAAAAAATGCCTTTGACTCAAAAAATAATTTTATTGACCAATTATCAAATATAATTATTAAAAATTCAAAAATATGTGTCAAAAAATAATTTAAAAATGACTCATAAGTATTTAAAATGGCAAAAGATCTATGACTCACATTCATTTGTCGCAAAGTAGATGAATGGTGTGACAAAGGTCAATACATAAATGGAGCTCAAAATAATAATGAGGCTGAAAAGTGTCCTATGTTTATAGGTTTGAAGACAAATTATTTCAAAGAAAGTGTTTTTGACAAAGTGTCGAGGATGAATACTTTCCGATAAAGTGTATCAGAGAAAATGTCCACAACAAATGTCTTTGTAAAAACATGAAGAAAATGTCTTTCCCAAAAATCTTGAAACAAAAATACCGAAGTAATGTTCATGATTAAAGTTTTGAAGACACAATTTTCTTTTAAAAAATATCCATAGAAAAAGTTTTGATAAACAAAAATTATTTAGGGAAATTGACTTAAACTATCGAATAGTATTGATAACAAATTTAAAGTAAACTATAAATTATGAAAAAATGCCTTTGACTCAAAAACTAATTTTATTAACCAATTATTAAATATAATTATTAAAACATCAAAGATATGTATTGAAAAATACTTTAAAATGACTACTGACTATTTAATATAGCAAAATATCTATAGCTCACATTCATTTGTACTAAATTCGATGAATGGTGTGAGAAAGGTCAATAAGTCAATGAAGCTCAAAATAAGCATGAGTCTAAAAAGTATGCTAACTTGATAGGTCTAAAGACAAATTATTTTAGAGAAAGTGTTTCAAATGAAGTGCCAAGGATGAATTCTTTCATATAAACTATATCAGAGAAAATGTTCATGGCAAAGGTCATCATAAAAACCTTGAAGAAAATGTCATTGATATAAATCCCAAAGTAATGTTCATGACAAAAACTCTAAAGACTCAAGTGTTTTGGAAAAAATATCCACAATAAAAGTTTCAATAAAGACAAATTCTTTAGGGAAATTGTTTGAGGAAATAATTTTGATGAAATTACTCTGACACAAAATTTTTGATAGAATTGTTTCAAAGAAAATGCATTATTCAAAATGTCTGAAGAATTGTTTGGTTGTGAGGAAATTATTCAAACAAGTTCTAAGGTTTGGAGACATTCACATGAGTATCAAAAGGTCAGAGGATCTCCAAGATGAACTCATGAGTGCCAAGCATCAAGATCTTAGGTGCCTATACAGAGATCTAACTATATGCACAAACTGATAATGACAATAGGCTCAAACTAATTAATGATATGTGCTCAATCATGTAACAAAGATCTAATGGTTTTTATGTATGTATGCATGTATTCATGTACACGGTGATATGATAGAGATACCAATATCTTGTGCACTTATTTTAGAACACATTTAATTGAATTTATCCATTGCATTCAAATTTTACAAGCACATTTCTTCATCTACTATATGTATAAGCACATGAGGCAAATTTATTGAAATTGATACCTGACATCTTTTTCATAAATGTTCAGAATGAATATATATTGTGTCTGATTTAGAAATTATGTTGTATATTTCTCTAATCTGTAATTAATTTCTATATATGTTAATGATACTTCTGCTTCTTACTAACCATTTCTGAATTGCAATGTGAAAAATATTTGAAAGTCATAACAAGCATAAATGGCCACCCTCTATTTTTCCTTTTTCATATGGAGTTCCAATCATATTGATATGTTATTTCCGATTCAAGATGTTTCTATTTTCATTTTTTGATAATTCTAGTTGCCATAACTACAAGCAATGTATTACATATTTATCAATTGTGAAAACTACATTACAAAATATTTGTGCCATATAGCATCTAAGAGATTGGACATAAAATTTATTTGATGTTAATAATTTTATTTCATTTAATACACTTTCACCCTAACTATTAACAAATGGTGATGTTAGATAAACACCAAAATTGTTCATTTCACATGAAATAACATCCCATTCATGTTGAAGATTTGCACATGTATTTTACAATTAAAAATTTTCAATTAAACTAGTTTTATTAGTTTCAACATTTGTTCTTTTCCATAACAAAGGCTCATAGTGGCCATAGATAGGATTGTTGTCATGAAATAATATTGAATATTCTAGTATTGATGACTCTCTATTAAAGTGTACATACTTTATTTTCTATATCAGTGATCATAATCAAATTGATATGTTCAACCATTTAGATATCCATTGGATACAAAATGTATCACCCCATAGGCTAATTTTGGTTATATTTGTATCATTCTTTGCAAGAAGCCTCATTTTGTGTAAACAGGTTTCTTTATCATGTGTTCTATGCAAATTTTAAAGAACATCAAAATGTATTTCATGTTGGTATGACCATATTGCATCTACATTTCTATTGTTTAAGCATACTATGAAATAATCAATCATTTCATTTCATAATTCATTTAATGTGTAACAAAAATTTAGTAAACCTTAATTGCATGAAAATGATAGTCACCTACATTATTTTTAATTGAATTAATTTAGAAATGGTGACTATCTTTTAGTGCATCATCAATGTTCAAAAATAACATCATTGGTTATTTTTTATATGTTTCAACATCTATTAATATTTTGTTTGATCTAGGTTTTGGTTTCTCTTTTTTTGGCTCTTATGGTTTACCTATTACATAAAAGTGCAATTGCATTAGCAATGACAAAGATGGTATTTTCACTCAATGAATATCGATATTTTAATCCACTAACATTTAAAGCTAAATTCAATATTCGTTTATAATTAATTAAATTCTATATAAATCTTTTTATGTATGAATAAATCATTTGCTGTTGTTGAATTAATCTAGATAGCTAAAAAAATTATAAAAATTGAAAACCTCGTAAGATATGTGAATTTAATTATTCTAAATACTCTCAAATAAAATAAAAAATTCAAGTATCTTTTCCAATAAGTAAATAATGAAGACAATAACAAAAGAAGCTAAATTGTAATTTTTTTAAATAAGTAAAATTTCTACAAAACAATCTATATAACATTTGATTGTTTTTTAAATGTATTTGTTCTGAATACTTTCAAAAAGAAATGCAAGAACCTTTTCAAATACGTCAATCAATAAGGTAAATATAGTATTTGCAATATACAGGTCACTTGGAACTCTTTTTAAAAAAAATAGAAAATAGAATATGATATTCAATAAAGATAACACATGGTCCAAATGTATCTGTCAATTGATATAATAACAAGTAAACGTAGATAAGCAATAACAAAAGTTAACAAGTACATGTTCATTATAGATATACAAATAATCAAATATTTGGACTGACCATAAGATAAACATTTTTTATATGATAATTTATGTAAAAGTGATTAATGTTTGCAATAGGAAGAAATAAAAAGCAAACAACAAAAATTAGTTTCATATCTAAGGTAAACTTCAAAATTGAGAAATAATTTCTAATGCTATAAATGTTTATATATTACTCATTCTTGCTGAACATGTAAAGTTTCATGATATCTTGAGTGATAATTATTTCAATAAAAAAATTAGCTTTAAATTACTAAACTAATAATAATTAGAAGTAAACATCAATATGCTAAGATGGTTTGGGATGAATTATTAACACCTAAATTATAAAATACTTGGTTAATAACATAAGAGATCTTGCAAATAATGAAACCTTTAGAACATATAATTTGATTCAGTTAATATTTTTCCACTCCTAAGTATAGGTGCTCTAATTTGCACTAGAGTTATATGCTAGTGTGGGGGTCCTTAGGGTTATGTGGTATCAAGAGAAAAACATAGCATTTATTTTATTCATATAGTGTTTTCAATTATAACAAGCAATTTTTTTGAAGGGACATTAAAATAAATGTTCACTAGGTTTGGCCCACATACAAAATTTAGTCTAGATGTAATCAAATACTCTAGAGGTCAACCATGCATCAGGGAGTTGAGTAGAGTGCTACATTGAACAAAGCATCTGATAATAAGGAGAATATCATAGTTCTTGAAAAGTTTTTGAAACACATTAACCTAGATTAAATTGAATTTTTGTGATCTTTGATGAACATGTTTAGGAGTAGGTTTAATTTTGTCTAACCAGTTCAAGGTCATACGTGATTTTTTATAATCCTAAAAGAAGTCCACTTGTGTATTTCATAAGTACCATTGGGATACCTTAAAAATCCCAAATAATCACGTGGAATCAATGCCTTTAGTGGTCAAATCATATGGTGTAAATCTGGTGCCCTCATGAGTTTCTTGCTTCTAGATATAAGCTTTCAAGGTTTGTCTAAGATAGTAAGACGTTCACACATACATCAAAATTAGGACATGGAAAAAAATCATTGGAGTTCAAATTATGATAGTGGCATGGACATTAATGATGATCATATAGACATCATTGACAGTAATGTAAATGTAAAAATTAAGCTCGATAATTAAACCACTGTAGATTAAATAATGACAGTTATGTGGATGGCAATGACCATCACATAGACATCATTGATAGGTGCATGAATGTCAAAATAAATATCAAGTAATTAACCATTGGATTTAAAATTTGGAAATCACATGAATGTCAATGATAGTAATGTGGATGTCAAATTATGGTTGTGTGAACATCAAATTTTAGCCTCATAAAATATATGTTGGCATTTAAATAGAGACAATATCAATGGTTATCATTAAATAAAACATAAAGATCAATAGAGTGAGATCATAGATAAATAGTGTTGGTGGGTTCCAAATATCAAACATTATGCATTAACTCATACTAAGAGATATAATAATGCATATTGTAGTCAGATAGTCATTAGGTCCAATTTGATATGAATGACCAATCAATAAAGGTGAATGTAGGACATTTTTTATGGGAAATCCATGAGGTATATTTTGACCCAAGAAAATGAAAAGGAACCAATATCTAACATGACCCAAGTAGAGGCAGAATAAGACATCAAATTCATGGGCTTCTATTAAATCTTAGTCTAAGTTCCTCATTTAGCAATATAGAACATATAGACAAAATTATCTGAAGTTGCAATGCCATCATTATTTAAAGGATATGCTCAGATGCAGAGATCCTGAGTTTCCACGATACATAGAGGTAAAATAGGTTCATTTCAACCTACCATAAATGAGAACAGGATGCTAGTTATTCGAATGATATAAATGTGTCCAAAAAGAGATAATTAACATGTGAAAACCAATAAAGGAAATTGGTTTTTAATCTATAGTACATCCATGTTGAGGATTTGCACTGAAGGGTATGCCAAAATATGAATACAATCGCCTATAATAGATATAGACATGGCTCTATCAGGTCGAAAAAAGTCAAATGGGTTTAAATCTTACTTGTGACTAACTCTTTTTTAGATAAAGTTCCAGCCATTTTCATGAACAAAATTTGAATTGCTAGTTTCAATTTTTAAAAGTTAAAGATCATAGTCTTATTCATCCAATATTTTAACCATGAAAAAATAATCATAAATTTGTTTGGAATTTAATCTAGAGGCAACCCATGTAGAGGACATGAGGGACATACCTCCTTCTGAATGATAGTAGAAGCCTACAAAAGTATTTTACCATTTCCAAGAGTAAACAATTTCTACGTGTGTGTGTGTGTGTGTGTGTGTGTGTGTGTGCGTGTACATATACCTATTAATAAATTATTTTTCATGCAAATAAAGATCTTTGTAATAGTTATTAATTAAATTAATAAACTTTTCATGCCACTCTTCATATTATAATAACCAATCTCTAAGAAATATATCAAAAGAAATTATACACTTATAAACAAGTGGCTACTTATATGTATAAAGTCTACTATTATTGCATAAAACATATAATAAATAAATTAAAAACTAAATTCTATACTCAAAAGGTGTTTAAAATAACCTATAATATCACTATCCACTTGTAGGTCATAACAGTCACACAAAAACAATAATCCAAATGTGAATAAATGATGTCAATGTCAAAAATTGATAAAAAATAGAGGCTACCTTATCTAGTCCTTTAAAAATCACATGTGGTTATAAAAAAACTTATAACTAACAAACTAGCAAGGAATCTCTCTATCACAGTGACCACCTTGGCCCTTAATACTTGCAATGAACCATTTAAGCAATGGAAAAATAAAAGTGGTAGGTACTAATAAGGGTCCCTTAGTTAGTCCTTCGGAAGCTATACATGGATATAAGAATAAATTATAAATAACCTAGATATTGTCTTCTCCCTAATCTCTATAATTGAAACATAGACATTTTCAAAAATTAATCCAACATAAATATTTTTATTGGACACTGGAAAAGGAAATTAATTGTTGTTAGATTTCAATGTAAAAAATCATAAATTATTGAGTGGTAGCCACAAACATTATATAACTGTAATTTTTTTTGGTAGCAGTGGCTTTAGATTGGAGTTGCCCAAGTAGCATTACATATGATGTTACACACAATGACTCATTCAAATTGGAAACTAAATGCGCACCTATCCTTGGCTGTGCCACATTGGTCTAGGAGTTTTTTATTGGTCTTTTATGGTTCTGTGTCACATTTATTTGTTTTCCATGCCTTCAAATAAATCTATAGTTGTATGGTACCAAAATTTACTAATAAAATTGTTCTTGTATGATGCCAAATAAGGTTATTGAATGTTCATTTGTAGTCTATAGACTATGAGAAAATTAGACTCATAATAAATGGAGAAGATTTGGTTGGATAAAACTTGTACAAGCTATGCACCACATACTTTTAACAGTGAAAATAATAGAATATAACTACACTCCATGAAACATAGGTAAATTGTAATTTTTGAATGCATAACCTATTTCAATTGGGCAGAAAGAAAACATTCACCAAATTGAACTCCTATGGTGAAAATTATAGTACCATGCCATTACGACAGGTACTAATAACAAGAACAATACCTATATAATATGATTTTGGAACTCTTTGCAAGGTAGGCCACTACCTACCTTCCATTTTAGAGACTCTTTTTTGTGTCTTGTATTATGTAATATGAGTGTTTAATTTTTTTAATCTAATAAAAAAAATTAATATTGATTACTAATGGTATTTTTTTCTTTTAAATTTTATTTTTATAGAGAAAGTGTATAAAAATCTTTTAATAGATGAAATGAAATTTGAATATATAATATTCAATAATTGATTTTTTCCTCCTTAATAATTATTATAGTATTATATTCGATTTATCCATTATTTATTTCATAAAAATTATTTGTTTAAAATAGTGTAGTAATATACAATACAATTATAACATATTTATTTATTAGACAATACATTTTTTTTAAACATGTGCCATTTTTTTATTTTAAATTAATTTAAATTTTCATTTTCCTTTAATTTTAATATATCAAATAAAATAATATTAACATTTTAAATTAATTAAGTTTTAAATATTTAATAACCCATATATGAAAATTTGAATCCCCAAATTTAACAGTTGTAGATTGTGGCACTACTACTTTACATATAAAGTTGAGGAGGTGATATTATTATTATTATTATTATTATTATTATTATTATTATTATTATTATTATTATTATTATTATTATTATTATTATTATTATTATTATTATTATTATTATTATTATTATTTTATCACTTTTCAAAAATAAGATTATTTATAAATTAATATTCATTTCAAACATAATTTGTTACATAAAGATATTAGAAACCTTACCCATTTTGATAGTTTTTTAATCATAATTTTTTTTAATTAAATATTTTTACATAAAAATAATAAGTTTGTCGACAATAATTCATATTTATAGTATACTAATATTACATTGTTATTAGGTAAATTTTTATAATAAAGTAAAAAATAATTTCAAATTTTTTCCTATAATATATATGTTTCATGCATATATGTTGATTTTTCAAAATTTTATTGAAATTTAAATAAAATAAAAAGATGTGCATTTTATCATCTTGATTCTTTTTTCAATCCATTATACTTTAAAATAAATAACTCTTCAAACATAAAAATATAAATTCATTTCAACACACTAGTAATTATAAATTAATTTTAATACTCTAATAAAATGAATCAATTATTTTGATGATAATGAAATATATATATTAATATCAAAGTTCAAGAACTTTAATACTTAAATTTAAAACTATATATATATCTATAATTTTATTAAAAACACAATTATATAGAAGCTAATTTAGATAGAGTGGACTTGAATGTGAGTTTTGGAGGAGAAAATTATTCGTATAATTTTTTCAATATATATTTATATTTTTACGGATACATACAAGAGTCCTAAAACACAATTTATTCAAGAGATTCAATGAAATATTATATTTAAACTGTTCTAAAAACATTTAGATATATAATATGTTTATGTCAATAATTAAATTGAAAACTGCCTCCCCCTATATATATATATATATATATATATAATTTCAAAAGGAAAATACATTAACACTTAAATTAAAAACAAACAATGAGATAAGAGGTGATCTATTGTAGAGGTATCCATTCAATGGTGGCATCAGAGATGGGGATTGCTAAAAGAGATGTAGTTTTGAAGGTGTAGAAGACATTAACGAAGAATGGAGGGGATGGATCCATTGACAAACTCCAGGAATTACAAATCATATGGTGATGAATAAAGCTAGGGTTTCATTTCTGTATTTAATAGTGGTAGCATTGAATGATACTATAGCTAATAACTATGAAATGGTCATGTAGAGTAAGGATATTAACTCAGACATATCGTTAAGTGCTACAACTATAGCAATAAAGAATGAAAGGTTTAAAATGGTGACTGGGGGCTTGTTTTTGCCTAAGATGGGAAGAGGGTGTCAAGGGTTTAAATCCCTTATTATTTATCCTAAGGGAAAGGAAGCCAATGGAAATGGTAGACTAGTCCATGTTATGGTAATGGTGTATGATGAAAAAGAGATGAAAAAATCCATAGGTCTCAAAGGATTTGTGCAGGCAGGCATAGAAAGACCTGATGTTGTAGATGAGAAATTTGAAACCATGGCCAAAAAGGACCCAATGATAAATGAGGCCACTCTATAATGGTTAAAAAATATGGGTCTTATGTTATAGTATTTTTTAGAAAGAGCCAGATACAAGGGTCTCTTACCACGACTGTCTCTAATAAGGTAAACAAAATTTTAACCCTAGAAAATTTTGAGAATGTGTTTGTTTTGAGGGTGGGTCTCTTGATGGGATTTTACAAGGGGGAACATGGTATTTTAATATGGTTTTAATCTATAAGTTTAATTATTTATATCCAAATATTCAAACACTCCATGGGTGGATTTCAGATGTCTATAAACCATTAACTAAAGGAAATGTTGAAATATACCCTTGTGCAAAGGGATTTTTTGTAGGAGTTTTTGAGAAAAGAGAAAATAAAGACAAGATTATGTAGTAGTAGTTCTGGTCCCTTGATAATCATATTCTCATGTTGAAACCTTGGTATCCTTATTTTAATCTAGCTATTGAATCTTTCAGTATTATACTAGTGCGGATCCCTTACCTCCCTTTGTTATTTTAGACCAGAGACACTCTTAATGTCATTGATAATGCCCTAGGAAGATTGTTAGATATCGATGAATCTATGATAGAATATATCCATGCTACCTATGCAAGGATTATTTTCAATATTAATGTGGATGCTCAACTCCCTAAAAATTTAGAGTTAATTGTTAACAATCAAATTTGGGATCAAATTATTGACTATGAAGGATTATATTTGAAATGTAGGAAATGTTTTGATATAGGGCATTTGGCTAATTCATGCGTGTTAGGTAGGAGAAAAAATAAAAGTATTTAATGGACAAAAATGTTAATAGGTATATTTTGATAGTAGAAGTATAAAACCTTGAGGGAGCTGAATAAAAGTCTTCAGAGAAGGAAGAAAGATTAGCTTATGTGAATGAAGAGTTTGTTTACCAGTCAATTAGATATTTAACAAAAAATAAATTTTTGATTGTGGATGAAGAAAATGAAATAGAATTAGTTTTGGAGAAACATGCTAAAATGTCTCCCCAAGAAACCAATGATCCAAATCTGATATCCTTAAGTGTTAAAGATAATACCATGGAGGAAGAGTATTTTGATCTTATTATGCATAACCCTAAAGAGGATATTGAAATTATTATTTTTATAAAAATCTTAAAGGATAATAGATGTTGGATTAAAGTGAAAATAAAGTAAAAAAAATAAAGACCCAATCCAGTGTGTTTCAACTTAGAGGTCTTAGGAGACACTATTTGGACTCATCTTGTTTCAACTCTTGGATTTCATGAATATTCTCCAGGGATCTATTTTTATGTTATTTTAAATGTATTTTGGTTGTTTTTGGGTTGGGTACAAGCCCTTTTTTTATCTTATATTTATTTAGACTTACGGTTTATCGATGTTCTTAGAATCCATTTGACTGCTTATCCTCTAGGGTATGGGGTCCCTAGTTTGAAGCAAGGCCTAAGTGGTTTGGGCATGTCTTATTTCTTCTCTAATATTTCATGAATATTATTTAAGGAGCTAGTTTCAAGTGCTTTTAATTGTATTTTGGTTATTTTTAGGTGGGGTGCAACCCCTTTTATTATGTTAGCTATTTTTGTTATACGTATGGTGTATCTAGGTTTTTAGACCCCATTTGACTGCCTATCCTCTAGGATATGTAGTCCCCAATTTTAAAATCCCTCCCCTTTGCCATTAATAAAAAAACTTAAATCAAAAACCTAAACAAAAATTTAAACTTTACTTCTCAAAATCTTTGAAACATAAAAAAATGTAGATATTAAATATTTTAAAAAAATTATAAATTTGAATAAAAATAATAATCCCTTAACCTATATTTCAAATACTTACATGAACCCATTGCCTATCCAATAAATCATGATGTAGAACTTACAAAATAGTGTAATTATGTATTACAATGATGAATTATATAGAGAGATAAAAATATCAAGATCCCATAATAACGTAATTATTCCTAAAGCAATGTGTTTAGACATGTATAGGTATGGTGGTGTCTTGTAACACCTATTTTTCCATTTTTCATCACAACTCACAAGAATATGTATATATTTATATTATCTATAAATGACCATCACTATCAAATGGGTGAGGTTGAAAATAATATTTAAAATAATTTATTCAATCAAAATTTAATTTAATTTAGATATTAATGTCCACTAAAGGCCAAGAATGGTCTATGGGACATAAAATACAATACATGAAACAATACATAAAGGGACTGCCAAAATCATCTCCAAAAATACAAATTATAAACAACAAATGAACTACCATAAGTTTGAAGAACTTGAATCTTATATAATGTATATTGTTTGACAAATTTGGACCAATTTATTTGTGCTTGATTTCTCTTAAGATTCCTTAAATGAGTAATTTGGAAATAAGAATTAATATGATTATAATTATTTATATCTGAGGACTTCAATTTGAGTGTCCTTTTTTGGAGTTGAAATGTCCCACAAATAAAAAAGCTAAACATTTCTGATCTTCATATTGAATAACTCCCCTTAAAGATCCATTGGAATCTCTAAAAAGTCAATAGAATCTATCATGAATTTAAGAGTAGATGGGATACTTGAATATAAAATGGTCTTCACTTTTAGGCTCTAGCAAACACAACTAACTTATATGCTCATGTTGTGGGACATTATGATCAGTTTTTATTAGTAGCGGGTGCGAGAAAATGCAAAACTAAGCTAAATTGATCCTTAGGCATGAAGGCAACAAATTTTTCATGTATTCAGGAATTTTACTTTGATCTTCAAGGAAGGAGAAATAAAATTGAAAATAGTGAATAAGTTTCAGTTTCAAAGGCTCCTTTGGATCAAACTATGTAGCTTTTAAATAAGACTTAGTGAGTTGTTCCCATATACCCCTATTAACATCATGTTTAGTGAGTTGAGGAGAATTAATAGAAAACCCAAGAGGAGGGAGTTTTTCAATATCAATATTCAGCCTCTAAAGGAGAGTCATAAGTTGAAGCTAAGACACTTCCAATTTATTTTCCTTTCTCATTCTAAGGGTCATTTTTAGATGTTCCATCTTTCCTTGGCCTTTTTTCTATTTTTTTACCCATAATGGTCCAATCTGATCATTCATTAGGATAGATTGGAATGGAAATCTTTAATGAATATGTTGAATTCAACTCTTTCAAAAGTGTCCAAGCCAAATGATCCCTTCTTTCATTTTTAACTATATGATCCAATTTTTTTTAGAGAAAAATTATTTTTCTTAATGGAAGCCATGGTTTCTATCCTACATTCTTCTTGGGGTTAATCTATATGATCCCCAAACTTTCCCAAATTAGTATAAAAATCTATGCTTTTTCTATCATTTTGAAAAAAAGAATGCATAGGGAGGACATCCTTCCACTAGGATACTCTTTTATTACACTTGGAGATATTACATGAATTATCCAAGTGCCCTTTTTGAAAGCAATTTTTGAATTTCAATGGTAAACTTTCATAGTCCAAAGATATCTTCCATACTCAATCTTGGACATTCAATTCTATGAACATAGGAAGATCTTTGGAGACATCCAAATTCACCAAATCTGGAGCCATAGTAGTACGATACATAGATTTTGAGTCAACAAAAAAAAAATTCCCAATGTATTACTAATTTTTTTGAAATAGAAATCTGTCAAAAATTGTAATGGTAAATAAGACAACCTTACCCAAATCAGTCTAATCTTAAACATCTCATTATGTGGGTCAAAAAATGAGAACACAGATTGAAGGTAAGAATGCTTTTACCCCATGCCCAAATGGGATTCTGAAACACCATATTGATATCCTCTAAGAGATCAAAATGCATAATAAAAAAACTTCTTCAGCATACGGGAAAATGTGTAAATTACCTCTCATTAACAACAACCAGTTTCTTTTAATCAATCCAGTGAGGTTGCAAAGAGTGAGCCATAGATTGGGGAAGTGATATATGATTCTTGAGGTAGACATCTCCTCCTCTCTAACTCTATAATAACTCCTTTAGTTATTCTCCCTCAAAGGAAATCAATGGATTTGATTCAGTAATACGAAACGGTTTGAAATCCTTCTCCCTATTCGTAGAAAGAATTGTAAAATAAGAATGGCATGAAACAACCTCCCTTGAGGGTACTCCTAGTTTTAGACTCCTCCTTTAGAAAACCCATAATTATACTATTCCTCATTAATAAATATTTCATTTTTCGTTTGATCTAAGTATGTAACTTTCCTATTAATTTTAGGGATTATCTCATTTTTTCCTAACAATGATCTCCCCTATTTTTAATATTAATATAAGTCCTACCCTATTTTAATCATCTTTCCTTATCCTTGGAGACAACACAAGAAACTTGGCCAAACCCTCGATAGTCACAGTCCCTAAACCCATTTTCCATTTTTCATTCCTAGCAACCATCTCTTGGTCCAAAAACTTCCTCCTAGTTGCCAATAATGAGTCACTGCCCACAAAAACCCGAATGGAAATTTTTACATCATACCTACAAATGTCTCACTGAAAAAAAGCTTAGAAAAGCTCATTTTCTAATATAATGAAAATTAATCTTGTGATATTATTATCATGTTATTTCTTATTCACTAATATTTTTTTAATATAACCAAACTTGATTATTAATTTTATACAAGAAAAACTAATTTTTATTTTAAGAAAAAACAAATAAAAATTGAAGTATACACATAATTCTAACTTTTGTATGAAAAAACATAGAATAATAACATATAAAAAGAACCATATAAAAAAGTCTAAGTTGTAAATTTTGAAAAGAGAAGGGACAAAAGGTTTAAACATCTTATCCATACATTTTATGCTCTTTATTTCAATGAATTCACCAAAAAATTTGTTGGCATGCCAAATTTTTGCATAACCCTAGTTTTCCAACATGATACAATGCATGAGTAGTTGTTTACAGGAGTAGCCTTAAATATGAATTTATATATCTAGATTCATTGCACTTCTTAAAAATTATGTGTCAAGGAAAGGAAGCTTTAACAGCTAAGACATTTATGAAAATAGGTGGCACTTGCTTGAGTTGTTTATAGGATTAGGATTAAATGTGAAATTATATAAGTTGATCCATTACACATTCCATAAATTATGTGTCAAGCAAAGGAAGCTTTAATAGCTAAGTTGTTGATGAAAAAAGGTGGCACTTGCTTGAGTAAAGATTGACTAGCTTTTATACTTTTGATGCATTTTTAAAGTTTATGTATTAAGTTTTTTTCCAAATTCTTTGCTTCCAAAGATGAATAAACACCTCATATGTAATTAAATTCTATGTAAGTTTGACTTAATCTTCAATTTTTTATATTAAACTTTATGCTGACTTTCGATCTCAATTCTCTGCTTCTGAAGATGTTGAAATGCCTCATATGGAATTAAATTATACATAAATTTGATTTTATCTATTTTTTAGATTGAATTTCATACATTATTTTTATCTAAATTATATGCTTCCAAAGATGCCCCACATTAAATTTCATCTAGATGAAACAATTTCTTACGTGGAAAGCAAATTTGAAAACTTTTTTTTAAAAAAAATGCAATGGATTGGAGAAAGAATTTATTTGTTATGTTCCTTTAGCTTGTATTAGATTTTTTATTTTATTGTTATCATTTTTCATTTCACTTGAAACAAAATATTTGTTGAACATGATAAACGCTCCTCGCAACATTCCATTAGTGGAAGTAGACCAAAAAAAGTATTCATATGTTGTATTTTACTTGAATGTTATCTATATTTTAAATAGAAAATGATTTTTATAATTATTTTAAAATATATATAGTTTAATATATTATAAAATTCACATTTATCAGTGTATTAATTAAATTCTTGATGTTATAATAATGTTGTTGAGTTTTATGTATGAATGTATGATATGATAATTTATCCATTTCATAGTTTTAATAGAATTTATTTTTATATTTAAAATTATATTTATATTGGATTAAATTTATTTAAAATATATGTTAAATTAAATATTATTTTAAAATATAATAATATGTACAATATCACACACAAGCGCGCGTGCGCGCACATGCACGCGTTCACACACACACACACACACACACACACACACACACACACACACACACACACACACACACACACACACACACACACACACACACACACACACACACACACACACACACACACACACACAATATAAGGATAAAAAATTACACCCTATTTATATTTATCTATATATAATTATTATTTATAATATGAATATGAATATATATTTTTATAAGAATGAAACATTACAATATGTTATTTATTTTTCCTTGATTTCCAATACAATTGACAATGCATCAAATGAATATAATTACATCACAATATATAATAATAGTATATTATCATTAAATGTAAATACATTTATTGTTTTTGTGTTCTCAAGGAAACCTACAAAGGGATTCGATCATGATGCATTATCTCTATTTTGTCCACCCCTATGTCGCTTCATCTCCATATTAAGATCAACATCCAAGAATTTTCATTTTGGATTGTTATGAGGTGGGTTTAAAAAAAGTGTTGTCTCATACGACATCCTCTAGTGTTTGAGTCTATTCATATTTTCTATGAAGTCTCTATCTCTATGTGTGAAAATTTCATGCCCATCTTGGAATTTTTTGAATGGATGAGTCATCAAGTTTCGTGCATTAGAGATTGCCCTACTATGCACCATATTGTAAACATGTTTCATATAATTTTTGAAGAATGACATAGTTTTTATACTTTTATCTACTACATAAAAATTATTAAATATCTCTTTTGCCTCGGATATCAGGGTGTCAACATCACCAACTCCAACATTATACGATATATTTTCATAAAATGAAAACCACCCAGTTAAAAATGTCAAAAAATACAAAAAATATATAACTATGAGTACTTACTAGACTCACACTATCAGCTTCCCTCAGATGTTTTTTTAGTGTAATCTAAGATATTTTCTGTGACACCTTCTAGTACACATTTTTGATCCTTACATATCCATAGTCAACACACCATGCATTCTTCTCACTAATTTTCAATTCAAACTTCATTGTCTATGACCTGGGCAGTGAAAATGTATTACATAGATGAAAATCACATCAAACTTGTCAATGCATATAGTATGTGGGGAAATAAAACTTACATGTTACTCAACATCAATATTATCGATTTTATCATTAAAATAGTGCACTCCGGCTGTATCATCTATAACTACCTGAATTGTCATCTTTCCCATTAGGTCCACCTTCACCACATGCTTGTAAGTGTATCCCTGGAGTGAAAAAGAGCAAGTGCATATGGACATGGAAGGTGTTACATTAAAGATGCAATAATGCAATGTCTCAGAGTCTTTTATACTTTATACCCATATTGTATGAGGGTCACTATTATCAAAGGTAACTTGATAATCTAAAATTTTCAAATCTCATAGCCATGAAAGATTTTCATGTCTCTCTAATTTTAAGTTCCTATAGAAGTCAATGTTCTTACATATTTGTAGACACTAATAATATATGTGAACCAATGTTTTTAGTTTGTGAACCAACCAATCAACTCTATAATGTGTAGAAGTCCTTACTATGCTTAGGAAAAAACATTTAAAATGTGAATGGTAAGATTATATAGATGTATTGGTGTCTTTCCTAACATGCAGAAGTGTCTAAAAACATCACGAACACATTCCAACCCTATCTTCCTAGTGTTGTTCCCAATATTCAATAAAAATGGCCTAAGAAGAATGATATCTTTCTAAGAAATTTATAGAATACCTTATAGCCATGCCATTATTGGAATATAACTATGCATTGTGAACCCCAACTCAATAAACATTAGACATCTTACATCATCATCTTTCACTTTTGATATCAAATTCTTTGACCATGTGCAATGAACATGCCAAATGCATAAGTAGACCTCATAATTGAATGTATCTGTGAATAACACAATAGTTTGGCATAAATTAATGAAAAAAGGTGTGGATAGTGTCTATAAAAATCAAAATATTAACTCCATTATGCATTTAGGAATAGTGAT
Organism: Torreya grandis; assembly: GCA_037957365.1. NCBI lineage: Eukaryota > Viridiplantae > Streptophyta > Pinopsida > Cupressales > Taxaceae > Torreya > Torreya grandis. The sequence continues at coordinate 871,530 of JARHVA010004799.1, read as the reverse complement.
GATGTACCTGATAGCTTTTATTCCCACATCGAGACCATCCACCATGAAGGCACTAATTGTCCATTTAGTTTCTTTCAAATACACTCTTTAAATAATAATTTTCATTCATTGTGTTATGTTTATAGTATAGGACTAAGACATAATGAACCATACAATGGGCACACCTCCATGTATGAAATCAAATTCTAACAATGTGTATAATTAGAATTGTACAAAAAAACATTGAAATAAATAATATTATTACAAACATCACACCAAATAGTATTATTAACTAATCTTACAAACATTGGCACAATACATTCATCCCAAACATTAAATTTATTTCCAATAATCTATGCTTCCTAAATCTCAACAACCACTATAGCTATTGTGGGATTTGGATGCCAAGTTGAGGGGGAGTTCCCCATCCCCATCAAGATATCTAAAAACCATTTGTTAGGATTTTTTGGTGCTCACTCTAGAATAATTTTTTCATCATCAACATTATACATGTATTGTGCCTCCTTGATCAATCATTCCCTTTTATATATGTCATCCTTGCTCAAGAAATCTTCACGTTATGTTTCACCATTAAATGATACAAGTTTCTCATGTACCATCTATTTATGTTTAAGGTGGATAGCATTATCAGACATTCCAAATAATAGTAGCCTATGAATATATTCATTAAGTTGGGTGTTGATGTAAGGAGGAAATAAACATTTCTCACCCTTGAACTATTCAAATCGTTAGCCAAGGCAATAGTTGTATTCATTGTCTATTTGTTCTACATGACTGTATGTGAGTAGAACATGATCAGGTATATAGACCATGTGTCATGTTTTGAAATGATAATGATAACTAAACTTTATTACCTTCAACCTGACCGGATACCCTTTCTAGACATAGGAATTAAATACTTCTCTTTTGGCATGGCATCAATTTCCCAAAAGTCATCGGGGCCATACGAACACCAATAGCTAAATGATTGTGGTGAGTAAAATAATAGTCATGCAAATTTAAAAAAAGTATACATCTATAAAACATAATAGTATCTAAAAAGATACCATCTTTTAATCTATAGTGTGAGGTGACATACATGACATATTTAGAGGTGGTGAGGATCATGCTATGCTTTCCTGTAATGTGTGATTTTATCTTATAATGTGAGACATGAAAATTTATAGGGAACAACTCACTTCTTGATTCTATTTTGATGAAATAGTCAACCCTATCGTGCTCAACCTAGGAAACCCACAAGTCTTCCTCATTAACAGCAAGAAAATTATCCCACTTGATATAACTACAATTAAATGGACCCTTGCCACACTTCTATAGTTCTAGCTACATTATTTATTCACACCTTTTTCCATATATTATAGACTACAAGGAGAAAATTTCATTGAATGAATTAGTAATGGACTCTTGGTATTGAGTGAACGTAATTTTCCATGTATTATAGTAGAGTTTTTTAGCGATTCAATGTTATTTGACATATATTACAATGTCCAAAGGACAATGATTGAATAATGCATATGATATAAGCACATTTTTGTCCAAACATCATTAAAAAATCTACACATCATCAAAATGGGTATTCAGACTCATACATATTGACAAATATGACAATGGCCTTTTGACTACATTTATGTACCTCTCATTCAAATATGTTGTTTTGTATGCACTATTACATTTAAACATTATTAGACCATTTAAGCTAAAAATCTATTTTATAGCTATCATATATAAAAAAATTAGGACCTTCATGAGTGTATTTGAATATTGCAAACACATCATGCTCTTAACTAGTTTTGATGTTACAAACTTTGGGTGATCCATAATGTCAATATAACTAAATTATGATTACAAATATAATAAGTACATAATGTTATGATAATCAAGAGAGCATCCAAAAAATCAAGAGAGCTTCATAACAACATACAGACACCAGATAAATAATCAAAATAATATATATATATATATATGTATGTATGTATGTATGTATGTATGTATGTATGTATGTATGTATGTATGTATATATACACACACATACATACATATATATATATGTGTGTGTGTGTGTGTGTGTGTGTATATATATATACACATATACATATATGTATATATATGTATATGTATATATACATATATATATGTATATATACATATATATATATATGTATATATACATATATATATATGTATATATACATATATATATACATATATATATGTATATATACATATATATATATATGTGTGTGTGTGTCTGTGTATATACATATGTATATATATGTGTATATATATACATATATATACACACACAGATATATATATATATATATATATATATGTATGTATATATATGTATATATATATATATGTATATATATATATATATGTGTGTGTGTGTGTGTGTGTATATACATATGTATATATGTGTATACACACACACACACACACACACACACACACACACACACACACACACACACACACACACACACACACACACACACACATATATAAGTTTAATAGATCTTTAAAAAAACATTTCATGAAATCTTTTCACAATTACATGGTGTGGGGGAAGACAATGGAGAATATTATGGAAGTTAAAAATGTAAACGTTAAGCAATGAGAAAATGAGAATCGTTGCATGTCGGCAACTATGTCGACCAATGGAAAATCGGTCAAAGTATCAAAAAAATCATCCACAAAAGTGTCTTCTAAATCAGGCATGAAAAATACATCCATAGTGGTTTATCATATTTAATTTTATTTTTACCTTGATCATGTATGTTGAAGATGTATGTTTGTATAAAAAATATGAATACTTAGAAACAACCCATACATGAAACTCCCATTGCCATGTAGCTCGACAAGAATATCTCTAGGAACATCCCTATTCCTTATAATTTCATGATAAACATCTTTGGAATCAATCTCCACCAATACACCTATTTAATTGTGTAAATGCAAACATAATCCTAGCCCATATATTAAATAAATATATGTGGCATGATGTAAAGGCACTTCATTGAGTAGAAAAGTGCCATATTGTTGTATGATTTCATTTTTAGGATAAAATACAATGATTTTGATATAAATTTATCTTCCTTTCCACTTAATCATAACCAATAAATTCATGTGCTGGTCAAACATACCACAAATAAAAATCCATGAACTACACATACAAATGAAAATATGAGAATTGAAACGACTTAAAAAAGTATTACAAAAAATATGAATAAAAGGTTAGAAGAATGTAAAAATTCTTACTGAAATCAATATAAAAACCTTCATAAAACATATCAAAATCAAAGTAAGAAATTGTATAAATGAACAAAATAGTGCATGCATGAGGGAGTTTCATTTATAGATGATCTTAAGTGGAACACACTAACTGTGTGCATGTGGGCAGGATACGAGAATATGATTTTGGTATGAAGCCCATAGATTTAGGAAAGGGTTTTAAAAAGTGAAATGGCTAAGAATCCCATATATTCAAGATATGGTTAAAAAAGTGAAATCATTACAAAGCCCATAGATTCAAGAAATGGTTAAAAAATGTAAAATTTATATGAAGCCCATGTGATATTAGTATTGTCCATAAACTAATCATTCAATGTATTGAATTAGAGGCATGGGCATACTAGTATTTATGGACACCACATGAAAGGAAATGTTGGTAGGTGAAAAAATAAAAACTTTTACATGTGTGCATTTCAAATTGTATGAGCCTATATGGGAATGTAATTTATCCCATTTAATTATAATTTTACATTGCCTTATCACACACGGTAAGGTCAAGGAATAACCCATATTCAGTTATGAGAGATTTAATCAAATTTTTCTAAATGATTTTCTCATAGACTACCACTACCATACTTCCAACCTACCGGACCACGATTTTGGCCCCTAAATTTAAGGAGGCCCATGAGATGATAGAACATAGTTATCAAACTAAAAGAAATATTTTTCTTCATTACATGTAAAAAATTATACAAAAATCTCTCATCTCCATCCCACATAAAATAGTAAAGATCCTCAAGGCTCTAGATGATGAGTTAACATTCCACTTACAATATTTGATTACAACTAACTACAGTAAGTTCCATTATCTAAGATTTTATGGATGGAATAGACTGAATGGTAGATATATTTATTAAATTATTCATATACCACTGAGAAATGTTAGTTCTCTATAATTAATCTGAGTAGTACCCATCATGATCATGGGCACTTATATCATCCTTAGATTCTTGTGATGGTGTTGAAAAATGACTTCTTTGCCACATTGCTTTCTTGGTATGTAAACTCATCCAACACGTGTTCAAGATCTAAATTAGGATTTGAATCTAGATAATTTCAAAATTATAAATAATTATCATGAAGACCATCCCATGTTGAATGTTTAAATCTAATCACAAGATGATATGTAAAAGAGAATTTTTATAGAAATAATGTTGCATAACTAGTTATATCAAAGAATCTGTCAAACCAAATTTTTATCATGGGATATAAAAATGGCAACCATTTTGAATTAAATTGTAATTTACACATATATCTTTTGTATTTTTGGATATAATTGTAAAATAAAAATCTCCAACCTTAACCTAGATTTTCAAATGAAATGAGAGGCACATTATGTCTCCATCTTAGTATGGAGGCCCATAGAATACTTTTAATGTACTAGTGTTGAATGTTAATATGATATTTATCATATTGGATTTTTATATTTGTATGACACCACTTTAGAGTATGATGTTTATGTCATAGCTATTTCTACATTGAAGAATATCCTCTTGCCTATGTTATTTGTATGGCGGTGTTACTCCACCTTTATAAAAATAATTGATATATGTTTTACAACCACATTCTTAGAAGCATATTTTTTAAAGTAAATTATGTATAATGATATTGATTAAATCTTTTGACAATCTATATAAAGTTGAATGGGGGATCAACAATCACTTTGTTAATGAATCTATTACTTTAAATGCAGTGGACCTTGTATATAATTTGTTTTGTCCATTTTGTGTGTTTGTGTGTTTATTTGTATTATGTCAGTGTTTTTAGAACCCCTCTCCACTTGCAATTCCAATCACTTATGGAATTCCCTGATCTAACTTCGAGATGTAACAAGAAGAGAGATAGATAAAGTTTCAGTCAAATTGAATGATTTTTTTTTGCTACCACCTACTTGGGCTACTCATGAAAATCACATTGTGCCAGGATTTAGTGGAATACTAATAATTATTTCACTTTAGATTTGTTAAGCAGAAATTTCTCATGTTGTCAACTGGAAATGTTGGATATAATTTTTTATCAAAGATATATCCAATCTTTCAAGCCATGTCATTTCTAGATTATATTTTTTTCTTATGTTTATATAATGTATATGAAGATCTAAGGATAACAATATTATTTTTAGACATGAGGCCATTTAAACTTATCTAAATTATGGAAGGGTGGAAAAAATCCTTTGTCAAATCAAATAGGTACACCAATAGAGGTATTGTTTCAGTTTTGGTGGATACTTTTATAAAATTAAAGACTAGACGCTTGTATCTACATATTAAGTGTGAAATTTAACATAAGGTTTAAGTGGGAAATATAGGCCATTTTTTGTTGTGAATCTTGGATAATTTTAATATCATTTCATTTTTATACATTTTCGTCAACTTTCTTAATAAAATGTTGAGGATTGACCTCTCAAATATTACCTTCAAAAGTCTTGATAATCTATTTTTAAAAAATTACACTTCATAAATTCTTCAAATTTTAATGTGATTCACCATGGATTGTGAAAACATTTATGGATAAATATTTTAATAAGGTAATAAAAATTTAAATAAACTTTTCATATATTAATTAAATAAAAATATATCTTGGATCCAGTTTTACTAAAATATCTTACTCTCCCTTTCATTTAAGGCTTACAGTGGAAATATTGAGAATATTACATATACAAATTTGGTGTATGGAGATGTGCATGTTAGTAAAGGTATTCATAACAAGTAAAAAAGTATTGATGTTTATTATCAAATAATCTTTCACATTCGCATTATTTTACTACGACCATCCCCTTCTTCACCAAATGGTGAATTTCGAAGATACGACTGTAAATACAAGGAATGAAAACATAAGTAATTACTATAAAATTGGGTTCAACATGATAAATTCTAGTTATTACAATGATATAAAAAATAGTTCAAGTGAAAACTGTGTCCAGTGATGATGTCTACAAAAAAATGTTGCAGATGAATAGAGCTATGAGTCCCCAATGTCACATTCCAAACAAGACGTATTTGGACTAGAAACTAAATGGAAAAGCATTGAACTATGGAATTAAGACAATATATGAAAATATTATTTTATGGCCCACTAATATCAAAGAAGAGGAGGAAAAAGTATTGAAAACTCTGAATAAAATTAAGTAAATAGAAAAATTGTTTATAATCAATATTTTTAAAATGAAAAGTGATACCTTATAGAGACTCAAAACTATTTCCGTATGTATGATTGGTCCAAATTATTTCACATTATTTTATATGTTATGCACTTTTGTCAACATATATATATATATATATTTGGTCCAAAACTAGCATTATTGAATTGTTATTGTGACTTTTCATAGTTAGAACATTCTTTCCCCTGTTCTTATGCAGTCCCTTTTATTTTATTCTTATCATGTCTTATGTTATGAACCCTAAGATATCAATAAAATTTTATTTTTAATGAATAGAAAATATTCCTACAAGATTTATCATTCAATGGAAAAACTGTGTTTATCCAAATAAAACTTCATACATATGCAAATATGCCCTAAAAACATTCCCTATCAATCCTATTGCAACCAATTGAGATAAAGAGCTATTTTAAGACAAATTATAACATGTGAAATATATTGGAGAAAGTACCCATAATAATAAGAATGTAGGTATATGAAATGAAAATTACAGGGCTCCAGCAAGCGATGTTTCATTTTCTTCATATCTTGTGGGAAGTAATGTTTTCTCCAAGATCTCATCTTCGAAGTAAACATATGAACAAATGTATTTTAGTGCAGTGAAGTAAAGACAGACGCAGGGAAGTAATGTTGATCTCAGAGTCCTTGAATAAAAATTTTAGGAAAAAGAAAATTTTAATTAAATTTGGAGGGCATTTCATAATTTGTTGCATTTGGATGCCTTCAGTAAGCTGCAATGATTAAATTCCATGAGGTATTTAACGATGTCTTTAAGACTTTGCATATCTAAATGAGAACAATGTAAAGAACAACCTGAATGATAACTAGAAGTTACCTTCACCACAAGCTAAAAACACAACACCACAAGTTGGAAACACAACACCACAAGCTGGAAAAACAGCGTTGACTTAGATCCTCTCTGAAATGCAATGCGAGCTATATAACAATCATCAAGTGAGGCGAGGGTCAATGGTAAAGTTTGTTTGCCAATTTTGAAATCTCCCGCTCTTTTCTCCATATCTTTTATCACTCACTGCCACGTTTGATGAGTCAACATCCCGATAAAAAGTTACGGTTGGTAGTCTCAGGGAGATAGCATTCCTTCACCGATCGTAGTTCGCAATGACGGCTTAGCGGTCCTTACAATTAGTTTTAAATGAAATCGTAACTGTCACAAAAACTGTAATCATGACCGATGTTTGATAAATTAGCATGGACTGGCAATTACCGGCAGCTAATGCCACCACACCGATTGTTAGTGACATCTACACAATCACAGTTCTTGGTCTCGACATCTTGGCAATTAGTAGAGATGACGGTGATAGTTGTAGTTTGTTGTGGAGACCGTCGTAGGTAGCAGTGACTGTGCTCAGTTGTGGTATCGATAGTAATGTGGTGGGCTCAGTTAATTGCGGTCAAAGTTAAGTCACCATTGAATATTCAGTCAGTTTGACAAGTCAGAGTGGTAAGGACCGACGAAGATCAATAGCTAACATCAGCACACCAGTTGTTAGTGTATGCTGTTTAAGCTCACCCCTTTCCTTCATCCCCATCGATCTCCTATCCAACTTCCTGGGTAAATCCAGAAGATCCCCATCAGAGTTTTACATTGATGTTGCCTCTGAAACTCTGAAATAGCAAAAAATCGTGGCCTAGATAGTGTCACCTATAATCGATGATCGATCCTAACCTTGAGATGTTATGTCCCCGTATCAATATTGCCACGACACTCAGAACTTGCATCTCCATTCTCCCCATCGTCCGCCGATAAATCCCTACCTGTTGGGAAAACCTTGATCTTGCCCATCGCAATCCGTATAACGTAAGCCTATAAGTTCATTTCAATACTCTAATAAAATAAAACAATTGTTTTGATGACAATAAAATATATATTAATATTAAAGCTTACAAATCGGAAGGAAACTTATTAAAAAGAAAATTCATTTTAGTGAGAATTTAATTATATATAATTTTAAAAAATTAATTTAGATAGACTGAACTTGGATGTGAGTTTTGGAAGGAAAAAAATATCGTATATTTTTTTAAGAAAAATAAATTTTAAAAATACAAATTAAAATAATAAAACACCATTTTAATCAAACGATCTATTTAAAATTTTTATTCGAAAACTTTTTACATACATAATATATTAAACCTCTCTTCCCAAAAAAAATAAAAAAAATAAAAATAAGAATAGAAATAATATATTTTACTTTTTAAAAAAATGAATTCATGCTCAAATCAAAATCCTAATAAAAAAAATTTTAAAATTTACCTTTAAATATCTTCGAAACATGAAAATTGTAGATCTTCAATATTTAAAAATAAATAAAAATAAAGTTAAAAATTCAAATAAAAACAATAATCCCCTAACCTATATTTTAGAGATTTATATGAGTCCACAGCCTTAATAAATCATTTGGGGAAATATTAAAACCCAATATATCCCAGGTTAACTTTACTAAATTTGATGAGTTATATAGACACCCTAAAAGAAAGAGCTACCATAGTATAAATTGTTCCTAAAGCAATGTGTTTGGAGAAGTATATGTATGAAGGTGTCATCCAACACCTATTTTTCTATTTTTCTTCTAAACTTAGGAATATTGTCTATAAAACCATGCCTGCCATTTTCGAATGAGTGAAATTAAAAATAATTTATAAATTTATATTGAAAAAATAATAATTAAATGGTTTTTTATCTCAAATTTATTTAGAAGATTTTTTTTTAATAATAAAAATAACCATCCCATCATTATTATTAATTAAAATAGTTATTACTAATTGAAATTGTTATTATTATTTGAAATTTTCATAGATTTACAATTTACGGTTTATATTTTAAAGTTTTATGAATATTCTTAAATTGTTATTCCTTCTTCTCTAGTCTCTTTCAATATGATTTAACCTTATTATTAATCTAATATAAGGATAACTATTTTTTCAATCTTCATACTTAACAAAATCAAGTATTAAGTCAAGCTCTTCGATTTGGAGCTGTGGTTATTAGATTTCATTTGCAAAATGGTTGTTTTATAAATTTCTTGTTCAATCCCTATATGAGCTCAAAAGCTAGCTGAGTGGGGTTTAGTCTTCATGCTCAACAAAAAGAAGTACTAAACCAAGCTTCCCAACTTAAAGTTTTGGTTACTAAATTCCGCTCACAAAACTATTGATCTATAAATCTCTTATTCCATACCTATATGAACTCAAAAATTAACTGATAGAATTCATTCCTCATTCTCAATTAAAACAAATACTAAATAAAACTCCCCTACTTAAAATTTTAATTATAATACTCTACTTACAAAACTATTATTCCATAAATCTCTATCTCTTAACTTTTATACCGAAAAAAACAGAATAGTAACATTAAAAAAAACCTATAGAAAAATTTGAAGTTGTGAATGTTGAAAAGAAAAAGACAAAAAGTATAAATATCTTATACTCCAATTTTTTTCTCTTTATTTCAATGGATTCACCCGAAACATCGATGGCATGCGAAATTTTGTGCATGCCCCTAGTTTTCCAAAGCGATACATTCTACGAGGAGAAAAAATAGTAGAACCGCGAAATTATATTTCTGGGTTCATTGCACCTTCCAGAATTTTTGGATCATGAAAAGCAATCTTTAATAGCTAAGCCGCTGATGAAGACAGGTGGGACCTGCTTGAACACAGATACACTGGCTTTTGGACTTTTGATGCATTTTAGATGTTTATGTGCTCGATTTTGATCCAAATTCTCTGCCTCCGAAGATGGCGAGATGCCTCACATGAAATTAAATTCTCCGTAAGTATGACTTGATCTTGAATTTTCACATTAAATTTCGTCCGCCTGAAACAATTTCTTATGTGAAGCGGGAATCGCAGCCAATGAAAAATGAAATTTTTAAAAAAATTGCAATCGATTGAAGAAAGATTTATTATGTTGTGTTCCTTTAGCTTCTATTGCATTTTTTATTTTATTTTTATCCTCTCATTTCGCTTGAAATGAAGTATTCCCTGAACACGGGCAACGCTCCCCGTAAGTGGAAGTAAACCAAAAGAAGCGTCCATATATGTTGTATCCTACTTGAATGTTGTATATATTGTACTTATAAAATATATATTTTTAAATTATTTTAAAATAATTATAATTTAATGTATTATCTAATTCAAATTCATCAATGTATTATCCTTGGACTGTAACTTGACAAGTTATCCTTGGCATTATCCTCAGACTTATCCTTCACATTATCCTCAATTGTTATCTGACACTTGAGACTACAATCCTTCAAGAATGTAGGTGTCATAGCCAGCTATTTGTTGTTTTTGTTGGCAACACATTTATGGCCAAAAGTGTGACAGATGGTAAATTTTAGAATCTTTCTCATATTCAATGTCTTGAATATAGACCCAAAAATTAGATCTAAGCTTAATGGATTCAGGTAACACTCTATCTAAATCTACAACAACACAGGCCCTAGCAAAATGTAACCTACTTCTTACGTTGGTCACAAAATTAACATAAACAGGGGAACTAAATGCTCTGGAAATCCCCATTATGATGTTGTCCTCCTAGAACACCAGCGGGAGTTAAAAAAAATTTAAACATAAAAGAAAAGATTTGATTTTCTCCTTTTCAGGATTAAAGCATAAGAACCATTTCATTGAAATTAATATTGAATTTACTACAGTCCACATTTTCCTATTAAAGACACAGGAGCTATTTTCTTGAGATGAAAAGGAAAACAATAAAAAAACTATTAGGCATGGCTTCAACCTTTAAATATTCCTTCATATTCGATTTTCTAAGGACCTAATCATGCACAAAATCAATGTTGGGTCTAGGCCCAATGAATTTTCCAATAAGACTGTTCTGAAGCTTATCTTTGCCTAGGTAATGACCTCATCCTGGATCTCCAAAATCGCTTCATTATCCCAAACAGAGGGGAAAATATCTATACTACGTTCATTAGAGCGAGGCTCTTTCTTGGTCACATTTATACACAAAGAAACCATCCCCTTATCTCTTAAACCTACCAGCTCGCGTTTAACTAGCTTTTTCAAGGAAACCCTTTTAAACAAACATCTACCTTTGTCTTCCTTATTGCCAATTTCATCTCCAACATAGTCCAAACCTTTTAGTTTTGTTTATTTTTACAATGAGGTATATTATTATATTATGATGCTTTTTCTGTAGGAAGTTAGTTTATACCATACTCCTTTTCATGTAAAATAATACTAGTATACCTATCTTAAATAAATATATCTAAATGACATCAAGAGATATCATTCTTGAGGTGCTTATCTTATATTTTATATGTGACATAAGTGGAATAGGTGCTTCAAGAATGACATCTCTCAACATCTTTTACAAATATTTATCTTAGATAGGTATGCAAGTAGCAATTGTGCATTTCATGTATATATTTGATATATATTTTGAAATTTTTCATAAAGCTTGAAATGTATACTAGAAATTACACTAAATCATATATAATTATGTTGTCTCCCAAAAATAACAATCATTTTTGGAACAACATTTGAATTATTTTGGTTTTACAGACCAAAATTGTATCTTCCATTTTCAAAAATTTGTCTTAGATATTCAGATTACTCATTTTCCGAACTTTTCAGAATACAGACTTTGCAAGTCAAGCTCAATGGATTTTACATGTTGATTTCTACGGACTTTGTATCTTCAGATTCTACAAGCAGGTTCATTTATATAGATTCAAAGATTTTTGTAGGCGGTTTCAGTCAAAGGAATCAATTTTCAAACACTTAGTCATTTTTCGAGATTGTTTTAATGCCTTGGTTCAAATAGAAATCTCCATCGGCAAACACCAGCAGCAAGTTCAACGTCTTTGGCAAGAGTTAAGCGCTTCATCAAGGTTCAAAGTTCAATCGCTTCAAATGGTTCATCGGCTTCCAAAAATTTGGCCAAATCAAGGTACATTGAACCGTTGAACCATTGAACCACTTTGGTTCAAAGGTTCAACGAGTTCAAGGTTCAATGGCAGGTTCAACCAAAGGAATAGTTCAATGTCTCGATTCAACCAAGTAGTTCAATGCTTTATTTCACTCAGATGGTTCATTCCCTTTGTTTCAACATCTTTTGGTTCAATCATTTGGTTTGTCAGTCGGTTCAAAGCCTTGTTTAAACCATTGAACCAAAACTTGATTCAATGTCTAGGTTTAATGGAAAGGTTCAACAATAGGTTCATTCACTTGGTTCAACCATTTGGGTCATTGAATGGTTCATCGTTTATGTTCAAAAAGACTCGGTGCACTTCATTGAACCGTTGAACCAGTTCAATAGATTGGTTCAATCTTTTGGTTCAATGTCAAAATTCCTGTTGGTTCAAAGGCAAGTACATTATGTTTGGTTCAATGCTTAGTTTATCGGCTTATTTTATTCATTGAATCATTGGCTTGAACCATTTTGGTTCAAAGCCTTGGTTCAACCGATTGGTTCAAATGTCAAAGTTCATCCAATGGTTCATCAGCTTTTTGGTTCAAAGGGACTTGCCGCGCTTCATTGAACCATTGAACTGGTTCAACTAATGGTTCATCGGCCAAGTTCAATGGGGCGGTTCAATGCTGAAATGAACTTTTTCGAAGGACAAGTGCCCTTGCAGAGGACACTTAATTGACCAAAACACCCTTCAGAAGGGTTATTTTCAAAAGAAATCTGAAGACTTGTTCAAATACATGGTGGAACAAATTTCCGCAGACTTTTTACCTGCAGAAATTTTCCCCTAACTTTTTGTCAGTGGGACAAATGTCCGCGGAATTACCCATGGGGAGTTTTCAAATCAAACACCCGGGAATAATCCTCGGGGTAATGCATGCAGGGAACAAAAAGCCTGGGGAAATATTTGTCCGTGGGGATTGCTAAAACAAAGGGCTGTCGAAGGATGTCGAAGGGCAGGTGCCCTTGCGGGGGACTCTTGGTGGCCAAAGTAAAGGGTTTGTTCGACTTGACAAGGATCATTTCTCAAGACCTAAAAGGGTATGTTCAATTTAGAAAATTACTAAAAACAAAGCTGAAAGCCAAAAGCCAAAAGAAGACCAAGGGGTGACGCCCACAAAGACGTCAAATTCAGCATAGCCGACTAGGCGTTGGAAGCATCTTGACGAGTATGTAAACGTCAATTTTAAAGACAATGAAATAGATGTTGATCCTTTGATTTACAAACACAAATGCATTTCCAGATTTCAAGATAAAAACTAGCTAAAAATAAGGAAAGACAGAATAATGATGAATTCAAGACCCGATTCAATCAATCTGGAAAGGAGGAATGATGAAGACAAGATCAGACTGATAACTGGACATTGAAAGTTGTAATCTTTCAAATGCATAGCTTCTTCATCTACATTGAAAAGTTCAAATGGGTAAAAGACCCCAAAGTTTCAGCTTGTCTTCCTAACATTTCCCAACTCATCATGATGTATTATTTTTCTCGAGTCCTTCTTCAAGTGGCTATATAAGGGACTTTCTTTCATTGTAAAATGATTTTCTTTTTGACAATCTGAATGAAACTCTACCCAAATTGAGAAGCATCATTGAGACTTTTTGCTCAGTCTATTGATCATATTCTGTTATTCAAATAAGAAAGCAAGGAACTTTTTCAGACTTTGTCTGTGAATATTTTGTTGTTAAGGAAGCTGTTCTTATGTCTTTTTCCTTGATATATCTTATGTTTCATTAATTTTATAAGCAGGATTAGTAAAAATTAGTCAGAAAGGTGTCTTAAAAAATCAACTGTGGAGAGACTTTGTGCCCCCATAATTGCCTTCAGTGTGTTTGCTTTTTCATTGCTGTGTAAAGAACTTTGAAAAGACTTTGAGCTTTCATTGCCCTTCGTATATTACTCTTGAGCATTTTAGATAGAGACTTTGTGTTCTATTTTGATTTGCTAGTTACCATACTCCCAGTTACATTCTACTTTAATTTGCAGGAGTATTTTTGTGGCTGGTTGAATAGTTTTTCCTGAAAGAAGAGGAGAGTTGTCTGTCATTCCCTTGAGTTTTTCCTTTGTTTTACATACATCATCTCTGAAGAAAGAGAGATCGATGTCTGGTCCTATCCTTGAGTATTATTTTCTATTTATACGTATACATAGCATATCCACAGGGAACCTCCCCTTGATGAGAGGAGAGAGAAGTCTCCTTCTGATGTGATAAACTTACACATTAGGACAACTAATCTTCTTGATTTAGCTGATAGGACCTATTTTGTTTACCAGTATGCTGATAGACAAAATATTCAACCAATAGTTTTTGGTGACTCTGTTGGGTAAATACCCATTATCCATTTATAGTCTATCCATTCCATTCACCTCCACACCAATAGGAAAAGAATGCATAGTTTAAAGCCCCAAACTTGAACTGAAGCAAAGTCAAATCTTTTCCATTTTTGTTTAATAATCTGGCAGATTCAAGGTATACACAAAGCCAAAGGGCTAAAGGTGTCATTGATCCTATGTTCGAGCTAGTAATCAAAGTGATTTTGATCTATTTCATTCACCATCTCATCTCCAATGAACCAAGAGCTTCCCTCATACTAAAGTCAGATCTCCATTACTAGACAAAGTATCTACTTCTACCATTGATAAAGCTATGCCTATAATTACCCCTTTGAGATTTGTTATCCCTCCATTTCAGTATCTTATAATGGTAGTTCAAGGCCCTTGGGGTAATGCTTTTGGTCCTCTCAATCTTACTCCTCCTCTACATGAGCTTCCACGCAATTCTAGGAAGAATTTCCCTAAATTATACGGTGATGGGAAAGTTCATCTTGATGAACACATTGCAGCATTCAGTATAGCTTGTGGAGTAATCGGAGTGGAGTTTGAAGATGTAGCAGTCAGACTTTTTGTTGAAACACTACAAGGTCCTACTGCAGATTGGTTTTACCATCTACAGGCTCGATCTGTAACTAATTGGAATACTTTGAAAGCTAAGTTTGAAGCTAGATTCAAACCTATAGAGGATGCACATACACTTCTGGCTCAACTTACACATATGAAAAAAGAATCGCATGAGCCTATGAGAGACTTCATAGATAAATTTGATAAGTTGAGAAATAGAATTCCTATGATTGCTAGACCTACAACTGAGAATCTCAAATGCTTTTTCATTAATTCTCAGCTACCTGAAGTCAGTTTCCTCTTGAGATGTGTTGGCCAAATAGATCTCACTATAGCTCAACTTTTAGCCACTGAAGTAGAAGATAATCTCATCTTAGCAGGGAAAATAAGAAGAGATCCCAATAGAAACAAAACTTCATCATCTTCTAAATTTGCGTCTACAAGCACCACAGATCCAATGGTGCAAAAATTAGCAAATGAGCTCCTTGCCCTCAAAAAGCAAATGGCTCAAGGAATGTCTTCTGCTCTTACATACAGAAGGACATTCCCAAATTAGTCATATCAGGGCAATGTTGCCAGAAACCAAGGACAACAAAATCGCCTTCCTCCTCCACAAGGAAAACTTGCCTTGGAAGCTCTTCTAACCAATTCAGCAATGGGATACCTTAAAATAGAATTAGAATTCTCTTATCATCCTAAATTAGATCAAGAAAATGATGCTAATATCATTGAAGATAGTCAAGAATAATCAGCTGGTGACTCTAACATTAGTTTCTTGAATTATCAGGATGAACCCAAAATCAAAGGAGAAGATTCAAATGGATCCTATGTAGTGTTTACCAAGTCTAAGAACCAATCAGTCTAGTAGGTTGATAAAGAAAAGATAGAAGAGTAATCACAGCCAGCAGTCACAATTGTCAAGTGTGGGACAGCTCTGCGCTTTCAACCAAAAGATCTGGTAATTACTCAAAAGGTAAATACATCTGTTGCACCTTCCCCTTCTACTTCTAATTCACAAACCAGCCCACCTCTCATCCCTCCTAAAACTGATAAAGTTAAAGTACCTTTCTCTGTACCTAGCTTGATTTAGCCATTTTATATAATTTATCATGTGAAAAAGACAAAAATATAGATGTTTGAATTTGAGTACTTGCAGTCCAATCCAGATCAACTGAATAAGTTGGTCCAATATGTTAAAAATTAGATGATCCCTGTAGAACAAAAGGCCAAAAAAATAATTCTTGATTCTCCTAAGAATATGCCTATTCCAAATAATCTAATTATTACTCCTCCAGCTACTTCTAAGAAAATAGAACCCTTCTATGTTGCCCTGTTAATCAATGGCCACAAGCTAAGTAATTGTATAATAGACTCAGTCGCATCTGACAATGTCATGCCTACCAAAGTTGCTAAGTCTCTTGGTCTCACATTGACCAAAATGTTTGGGAGATGTTTCTCCATGGAGAACAAGCAAGTGCCATTGCTAGGGCAAATCAAACATGCTCAATTTGCATTCACAGCCTTTTCAGACAAGAGGATTAAAATGACTATAATAGTAGCTGATGTCCCAGCATCTTATGGCATTTTGCTTGGACGGAATTTTTGTAAAGATGTCAGAGGAGAACTAAACATGAATCTATTTGAGGCAAGGATCCCTGTCCAAGGTGTGATGAAAAGATTACTTCCTAAAAAGGAAGCAAAGTATGTAGTTACCAAGACATCAGCTCTTGAAGCTCAAATCTTCTTTGAATCCATAGGTATGGGTAATTAATTTTTATATACAAATCATGAAGAATGACCCTTTATCTCCGATGAGGGAAAGTCTAAAGTAAATCCAATATCTAATGAGATTTAGACTCTAGAATTTGACGGTAGTTGTTCCTCTACTGGTTCTGGAGCTGGAATTGTCTTGATATCTCCTCAAGGAGATTTATTTCCTTCATTCTATAAGTTACAATCCAACAACACAAATAATATAGCTGAATATGAATTGCTGTTGTTGGGCATGAAGGCTGCTCAAGAAAGAGGTGTGAAATTTCTTCATGCTAAAGGGGACACTGAATTAGTGGTCTATCAAGTGAGAAATTCATATCAGACCAAGAATAAGAGGTTGCACCATTACTGTAATCTTGTTTGGGACCAAATTGAAAGCTTTGATGCTTTCAACATCTCTACCATTCTAAGAGAGTCCAATGACAGAGCTGATGCACTTGATGTTTTAGGAACTCTTTTAGTTCCTCATTCTGATTTTAAAAAAGATAAATATACCATTGAGCTGGTCTATAGACCAAGTGTTCCTGACAATGCTGATCATTAACAAATTTTCAATGATGATAATCAGATCATTGCTTTCTTGGAATGAAAAGACAATTTTAAATAGTTGTATTTTGAAGGTAGCGAATCTCAGAAGTCTAATTTTTTTTTGAATCTAGTTCAGATGTAATTGAGCAGTTCCTACAGCTGAAAGGAAATAAAATTCTTAAAGGCCTAGTTTCTCTTGAGAAGTTTTTTGACAAGCATGATAGATTTGTCAAGCAACAACAAATAGATTCAAATTTCTCTCAAGGATTTGACCAAGTCAATCTGACCAAGAACAAAAATCCAAAAATGGTCAACATTGATAAGTGTTGTACACCTGAAGAAAATTTCAAATTCACTTCTTTGCTCTGTCAATAGATTGATGTCTTGGCATATTCATATGATGATTTGAAGTCTCTCAGACCTAATGAAATTTTCCATCATATTCCTCTCAAGGCTGATTTAATGCCTTACAAGCAGAAATCCAGACAATAAAATCCAAAAATTTTAGGTACAATTATGTTTGAGATTCATAAAATGTTAAATGCTAGAATTATTTTTCCAATCCATCATTCTACATGGATTGCGAATATAGTTCCTGTAAGGAAGAAAAATGGCAAAATCTGCATTTGTGTAGATTTCCAGAATCTGAATCAGTCATCTTTGAAAGACAATTACCCTTTGCCAATCATGGACCAAGTGCTTCAAACAGTAACAAGATCAGAAATGTTATCAATGCTAGATGGCTTCTCAAGGTATAACCAAGTTGAAGTTGCTAAAGCTGACCAACACAAGACTACATTCACTATGCCTTGGGGTACATTTGCATACAAAAGAATGCCTTTTGGCTTAATAAATGGTGGTGCTACTTTTCAGAGAGCTATGGACATGGTTTTCAAAGATGAAATTAGCAAATTCATAGTGGTATATCTTGATGATTTAACTATATTTTCAAAGCATCGATCTGATCATGTATGCCACTTATAGCAAGTGTTGCAGTGCTGCTGGCAGAATGGTATTTCTTTGAATCCTAAAAAGTCTATTTTTGGAGTGACAAAAGGGAAACTCCTTGGACACATTGTGTCCAAAGAAGGCATAAATATTGACTCAAACAGAGTCAAGTCTATTCAAGAGATAAATTTGCCTGCAAGTAAGAATGTTATTCACTCTTTCTTCAAAAAAGTGAATTTCTTATGGAGATTCATCCTCGAATTTGCTGAGAAGACAAGACACATTGTAAATATGATGAAAGGAAAGAATACCTTCAGCTGGACCAAAGAAGGCAAAACAACATTTCAAGATATCAAGGTCGCCATTGCTCACGCCCCTACCTTGGTTTGTCCAGATTACCATAAAGATTTCATCATATATAACTATGCATCTGAGCATACTCTTTCAGTGATTCTTGTCCAATAAGACAAAGAAGGTATGGAATATCTTATCTCTTTCATGAGCTGCCCTCTAAAAACTCATGAAATGAAGTATTTGAATATAGAGAAGCATGCTTATGTGCTGGTAAAAGCAATCAAACACTTTCGCTTCTATATTCTGAATTCACATACTATAGCCTTAGTTCCTGACACTACAATCAAGTCTATATTAACTCAGTAGAAATTTGGTACAAAGAGAGGTAATTGGATTGCAAAGATCCAAGAATTTGATCTAGATATCAAGCCGACACAGCTTGTCTGAGGTAAAGGCCTTTGCCAATTAATGGCTGACAATAAGCTAGTAGATACACAGTGTGAAGAAGCTGAAGTTGAAAATGCACCAACAGTCCTTTTTGTTTCTACTACCAATGAATGATACTCAGATATTGCATATATTTTTACTTATGGTGAATGTCCTTCTCATTTGTCTTACAAAGAAAGGAGAACTATCAGATTGAAAGCTACCAATTTTGTTCTTTAGGATAATGGCCTGCACAAAAGAAGCATAGATGGAGTTTTCCTTTACTGTGTAGATAAAGAATAACAGACCCAACTCTTGAAATCTTTCCATAATCTAGCATGTGGAGGACATTTTTCTACCCCTGTGACTGCTCACAAAATTCTACGAGCTAGGTATTATTGGCTGACTCTTTTCCAAGATGCACATAAGTGGGTAAGGAAATGTGAACTTTGCTAGCAATTTGTTGGAAGACCCAAGTTAGCTGCTCTACCTCTCAAGCCAGTAATTATAGAGCAACCTTTCCAGTAGTGGGGACTCAATTTTATTGGGACAATAAATCCATTTTCAAGTGTTGGACATGATTATGTCCTTATAGTGACTGATTATTTCACCAAGTGGGTAGAAGCAATCCCGACAAAGCATGCTACTTCAGAAGTTGTATGCAACTTCCTGAAAGAGAATATCATTTCCAGATTTGGAGTCCTACTCAAAGTTTTTACTAATAATGCAGCTTGTTTCACCTCTCAAGAAATTCCACAATTTTATTTTTGTTATGGAATTACGCTCTCTCATTCTTTTGATTATTTTTAGTAAGGGAATGGACAAGCTGAGTCTAGCAATAAAAATTTGGTAACTATTATCAAGAAGCTTACAGATGATAATCAAAGGACGTGCCATAAAGCATTGGTGGATGCTCTGTGGGCTGATAGGATTACACCAAAGAGGGTGATTGGTATGTCCCCTTTTCAACTTATTTACGGGATTAATGCTGAGATCCCAATTACTTTAGAGTTACCAGCCTTGAAATTGGCGAAGGCCATTGAAGATTAGACACATGAGATCTCTCTTGACAAAAGAATCATGTGCCTGACTAAGCTAGACGAATAGAGAACAATGGTGGTGGACAAAATTATTGTTCATCAAAGTCTGGTAAAGAAAGTTTTTGATCAGAAAGCTAGAAATCGTGATTTCCAGATTGGGGATAAAGTTCTGTTGTGGGACAAAAGAAGAGAGCCAAAAGGATGCATGGAAAATTTGACTCCCTTTGGAGAGGCCCATTCATAATTCATCATCACATGGGTGAAAATAGCTTTCTTTTAAAATACCAAGATGGCACACTCTTTTCTCTACCCCACAATGGGCAACATCTGAAACACTTCAACTCTTGAAGTACCAGATCATTGCCTCTATATATATATATGTATATTTGTACAGATTTATTCCTATTTTGTTTCGTTTATTTTTTTTTTGACACCTTTCATGACTCTGTGGCATGACTCCGAAGCCCAATGGTACACTTGAAGAAATTGGAGATTCTAAATTTTACTCCTTCCAATTCATTTTGTAATTGACAGAAGTTCCCCAACTGGAGCCAGCTGTTGTCTCCCAAAAATAACAATCATTTTTGGAACAACATTTGAATCATTTTGGTTTTACAGACCAAAATTGTATCTTCCATTTTCAAAAAATTGTCTTAGATATTAAGATTTCTCATTTTCAGAACTGTTCAAAAAATCTACAGACATTGCTAGTCAAGCTCAATGGATTTTACATGTTGATTTCTATGGACCTTGTATCTTTAGATTCTACAGGCAGGTCCATTTATACAGATTCAAAGATTTTTGTAGGAGGTTTCAGTCAAAGGAATCAGTATTCAAACACTTAGTCATTTTTTAGGATTGTTTTAATGCCTTTGTTCGAACAAAAATCTCCATCAACAAACACCAACAACAAGCTCAACGTCTTTGGCAAGAGTTAAGTGCTTCATCAAGGTTCAAATTTCAATCACTTCAAATGGTTCATCGGCTTCCAAACATTTGGCCAAATCAAGGTACACTGAACCATTGAACCACTTTGGTTTAAAGGTTCAACGGGTTCAAGGTTTAATGGCAAGTTCAACCAAAGGAATAGTTCAATGGCTCAATTCAACCAAGTAGTTCAATGCTTTATTTCACTTATATGGTTCATTCGCTTTGTTTCAACATCTTTTGGTTCGATCATTTGGTTCGTCAATAAGTTCAAAGCCTTGTTTAAACCATTGAACCAAAACATGATTCAATGTCTAGGTTCAATAAAAAGGTTCAACAGCAGGTTCATTCACTTGGTTCAACCATTTGGCTCATTAAATGGTTCATCGTTTAAGTTCAAAAAGGCTTGGCGTGCTTCATTGAACTGTTGAACGAGTTCAACAGATTGGTTCAATCTTTTGGTTCAATGTCAAAAATCTTGTTGGTTCAAAGGCAAGTACATTATGTTTGGTTCAATGCTTAGTTTATCAGCTTGTTTTATTCATTGAATCATCAACTTGAACTATTGGCTTGAACCATTTTGGTTCAAAGCCTTGGTTCAATCGATTGGTTCAAACATCAAAGTTCATCCAATGGTTCATCGACTTTTTGGTTCAAAGGGACTTGGCGCGCTTCATTGATCTAGTTCAACTAATGGTTCATCAGCCAAGTTCAAAGGGGCGGTTCAATGCTAATAGGAACTTTTTCGAAGGATAAGTGCCCTTGCGGAGGACACTTAATTGACCAAAACACCCTTCGAAAGGGTTATTTTCAAAATAAATCCAAAGACTTGTTCAAATATTTGGCAGAACAAATTTCTATAGACTTTTTGTCTGCGAGAATTTTCCCCAGACTTTTTGTCTGCGAGAATTTTCCATAGGACAAATGTCCGTGTAATTACCCATAGGGAGATTTAAAATCAAACACCCAAGAATAATCCCTGGGGAAATGTCTACGGGGAACAAAAATCCTAGGGAAATATTTGTTCGCAGGGATTGCTAAAACAAAGGGCTGTCGAAGGACCTCGAAGGGCAAGTGCCCTTGCGTGGGACTCTCGACAGCCAAATTAAAGGGCTTGTCTGAATCGACAAGGATCATTTCTCAAAGCCCGAAAGGGTATGTTCAATTCAAAAAAGTACTAAACAGAAAGCAGAAAGAAGACCAAGGGGTGACGCCCACAAAGACGTCAAATTCAGCATTGTCGACTAGCCGTTGGAAGCATCTTGACAGGTATGTAAACATAAATTTTAAAGATAGTGAAATAGCTATTGATCCTTTGATTTAAATACATGAATGCATTTCCAAAATTCAAGACAAAAACCAACTGAAAGCGAGGAAAGACAAAACAATGATGAATTCAAGACCCGATTCAATCAATTTGGAAAGGAGGAACAATGAAGACAAGATCAGACCAACATCTGGGCATTGAAAGTTGTAATCTTTCAATTGTGTATCTTGTTCATCTACATTGAAAAGATCAAATCGGTAAAAGGGCCCAAAGTTCCAGCTTGTCTTCATAACATTTCCCAATGCATCATGATGTATTACTTCTCATGAGTCCTTCTTCAAGTGGCTATATAAGGGACTTTCTTTCATTGTAAAATGATCTTCTTTTTGACAATCTGAACGAAAATCTACGCAAATTGAGAAGCATCATTGAGACTTTGTGCTCAGTTTGTTGATCATATTCTGTTATTGAAATAAGAAAGCAAGGAACTTTTTCAGACTTTGTGCTGTAAATTCTTTGTTGTTAAGGAAGCTGTTCTTATGTCTTTTTCCTTGGTATATCTTTTGTTTCATTCATTTTATAAGCAAGATTAGTAAAAATTAGTCAGAAAGGTGTCTTAAAAATCAACTATGGAGAGACTTTGTACCCCCATAGCTGCCTTCAGTGTGTTTGCTTTTTCATTGATGTGTAAAGGACTTTGAAAAGACTTTGAGCTTTCATTTCCCTTCGTATACTACTCTTGAGCATATCAGATAGAGACTTTGTGTTCTGTTTCAATTTGCTAGTTACCATACTCCCAATTACATTCTACTTTAATTTCCAAGATTATTCTTTTGGCTGGCTAAATAGTGTTTCCTGAAAGAAGAGGAGAGTTGTTTGTCATTCGCTTGAGTTTTTCCTTTGTTTTGCATACATCATCTCTGAAGAAAGAGAGATGGATGTCTGGTCCTATCCTTGAGTATTATTTTCTATTTATATGTATACATAGCATATTCACAGGGAACCTCCCCTTGATGAGAGGAGAGAGAAGTCTCCTTCTGATGTGATAAACTTACACATTAGGATGACTAATCTTCTTGCTTTCGCTGATAAGACCTATTTTGTTTACTAGTACGCTGATAGACAAAATATTCAACCAAAAAATTATAATACACATTACATTAAATCACCCAAAAATTTAATTTACATATTTTAAAATTCTCAGTTTAAATAGTTATTTAGTACTCATCAAAATATACCATACGCATCACATAAAATGTCAAATAATGAATAAGTACACATCACATAAAATGTTGAGTAATGAATAAGTACATCAATTTTTTCATAATTACATGAAATTATTTTTCCTCCATCAATTTGAATCTCTTTCCTTATCTTTCTATTTGGAAAGTTGTTTTCCATTTTTTACCTTTTCATTGCAGTCATATTAAACTGGAGGTAATATTCCTAGTCCCTAAAAGGACTCTATATGGGATATAACCTAAAATGTCAATCTTATTCTTTCTCTTTGACTTATATGAATTATAGATTTTCAAAGCATCAAACATTGTGATTTGTGTATTGTTAATGTCTAAGCCAACCATAAGGGTAGTTGGGTTTGCGTCCCCTTTCTATTGGTGTAATTGGAATTGCATATGGATTTTCATCTTCAAATAGTATTCCCAATTAGTTATCAAACTTGACCATAACATATGTTGGTGGTTTTGATGGGTCACTCCCATGTTTGTAGATTATACTTTTGATATAACTAGATCTCTGTTTAAAAGACCTACTTCTATCAAAAGATTAGAATTTAACATGACCCTTCCATCAATAAAAATCATTAACTCGAGATCAATTTCATCATTTGGACCTCCTATTGGTGTGTTGGTACTTCCTACTTTGGTTGCAATGTTGTGTGCAATCATTATTTTTAATGAGTATAATTTTATTTTATTATGGTTATGCACATTAACATTTATAGAAAACAAATGAATATATTTTTCAAACTCTTCATTGGTGGATCTATCTATTCCAACATTTATTCTGGTCATAAATAGCTTCTAATCATATATTGTCATATTTGAATCTCTCAGATTTGTGAGTAGTCGATGAAACCATTATTGGTAATCAATTTCTCCTTCATGTTTAAATATCTTATCCAAAGTAACAACTATTTTGAATTCTTCCATCGGTAGTTTATCTCCTTTTTTTCTATTATATGGTGGGATATTACTAATAGGAGGAAGCTAGCCCAAATCTCTAAACAAAATAATAGATATACCACCAAAATTCATGTTTGCATATTCAAGAAATGTTTGCTAGAGTCTAGAGTATATGTTCTGTAGAAATTTTTTCCCAATAAATCTCATTTCATCAATTAATATGGATTTTATGTGGTAGATATCCTCTTGGAAAATTTTAGGTCTTATTCCTTCTGATTAAACAAAATCCATAGTTTGGATTTGAAGTTGTTTATGGACAGTTCATGGACCAATATTGAATGTTGAATTCTAATTGGTAAAAGTAATATAAGTGTATATCACTCTAGAAATAGTCCATCTTGAAGAGCTCGATGAATGGCTCCTGTTAGATATGATTTTCATGTTCTTTCTATTTCTTGGAATATCATGCATAGGGGAAAAGCATTTTGACTTCCATATAAATGTGTCATAACCATATCAAGTGTTTTTTTTGGTTTGGCACCCAAGGTTTCATAATTCATCTCTGGTGTTACACCATCATCTATAAAAAATCCATTATCTTTCATGGTGCTTATGAATTTGATCAATTTATTTGTGTTTTATTCACTTCTATATTAATTATTTCATAATGCTTGTCTATCAATATCTCTTCTTCTCAACATATCTATCTCACTAAATTTCATAACTTGGCCATGTTGTAGTATAGATATGATTTCCCACTCATGTTTCAGTATGTTTTTCTGAATGTGTTTATTATTGTCATCTTCAATATCACCATGACTTTGAACATCTTTTGGAATTGTTCTTCTCTCCACATGCCAATAGTTATAATTAAATGAATCCCAATTTGATATTATTTATTCATCATCAATTCCAATATCTCTTTATGTATCAAAAAAAGGATTTTGAAGCAATAACTCTGACCAACATAAATCAATCTATTTCTTTGATTCACATGCAAGGATGAATGAAACCTTTGGAAATACTCTCGCTATAGTTGCAATACTCATTGGCTCCATTTTTTTTTTTTTTTTTTGTGCCTTGGATTATAAGTCCAAGATCTAGATGCTTTATATAGTGATTTGATTTCTATGCAAAATGACTTATTCTTGTGTCCATCAATGAAAGACATTGTACTCTCTTCATGATCATCTTCTTCATTATTGTCTATAGGTTTGAACACCTAATGTGAGACATTCAAGTTCATAAATACTCTACTGCTCTTTACTAATAGAAGCTCCAATAACATGTGACATGTTTATTACACCCCAATGTCTCTTTCAATAACTATCATAGTTAAAAGTCTTCTATATGGTTTTCCTACTAATTCATCAGGTTTTTCAATGTTTTTAAGGTTTACCAACATTTGATAATAAGTTTCAAAATTATTCTCTATCTTTGTTATATACTTAGCAATGTATTTGACCATGGTGTGTTTGGACAAAACACGTTGGCAATCTATATTTTATCTTCATAGCTTTAATATATAACAATTGTGCATATTGATTGTATCATCATTTCCTTTAGGCTCAAACTTTGTATTTATTTTTTGTAAGACCTCATATAATTTTGATCCATTAAGATTCAATGGGGCCACACAATACCATATCTAAATATAATAATAACTCAATTGTTAGTTATTTTACAAATATTATTTATAATATTTATAAAAAAAATTATTTGATTCAAAATCATACCTACAAACCATTTTTCCTCTTTTCTTACATAGCCAAACACCCTCTCTACACATTGTATGTCGTTCTACATAATTAAGTAGCCCTTCATCATCATGTTCCATATCCTCCTATAGAAGTTGTCTTGTATTTCAAAGACATGGATGTTGCATAAAATTTTAGCCTGCCTAAAATTAATGATGTATAAAAATTTATTAATTACACTAAGAAATAAAGATAATGCATAGAGCATAAATTTCCTAATAATTGATAACATACATGTATGTTTCATTGGTGTAGATATTTCCAATAATTCCAAGGATGAACAATAGAATGAGAGTAAGTCTTAACATTATTTAATTAAAAATCATTTCTCCAATCAAGGTTATCCATATTTGCTACTCCATCTAACCATATGAAGCCATGCACATGTGGTGAACATCTACGTTGTCATTCGTATCTAAACCAAGAATCTTTTACTTTCATTCCTTTTGGTAATATGTCTTTATGTAAAATTGAATGTTGCAAGTGTATATAATGTGCCTCTATATAAGGATAATCAATAATATTATGTATTTAGTAATTTTAGACTTCTCATGGATCTGTCGGTGTTGTTCTTGGCATCAGTGCATGTAGATCAGGCCAATACATATCAGTTACACTCAATGTGAAGAAAATGGTAGGTGATCCAATTTGATACAGCATGTCCATTAATTCACCATGAAATTTTTCCCAATATGACCTTATAACCCTTAGTGAGGTTCCAAACTACATCAAGCGATCTGCTAAATAGGATTGGGGTACATTATCCATATGCTTACGTAACTCAGTAATAGTGATTAACATCTATTGATGGGATTTTTTTAGGAACATTGCACTTTAATTTTTTGCACGATATCTCAGGATTATGTTCATAATGTTATATCTAAATCATGGATGTCGAATAAAATAGTAATCCATATATAGAAATAGACATTTAAAATTTTATGCAGATGTACTCATTTCAACCGTGGTTCAATCCAATCACATCCTCCAACAAGAAATAATGTTGGAAATACCATATGAAATAATAATAATAATGTGACATACTCATTTATAGGAGATGCTCCAATCCCCAACAAATCAATTGATGATCAAGGATCCGTATTAGGGTTATTTACCCATGCATGGATTAATTCCATCTCCCTTGATGCATTAGGGGGTTTAGAAGCCATTAAAGTTATATGGTCAGTGATATTTATTTTATCCATCTCCATCAGTAGACCCACAAATACAACTTCATTTGAATTAGAATCAAATTACATATGGACAAAGTTCAGGTGGTTAAAAATATATTCATCAAGGTAAAGTGTAAGATTTTTGAGTGCATTTTCATCAATTTTAATATCTGAATAAAACATGCCATAATCTATTTTATATTTCAGTCCCTTATATATTTTCTCGAGGAGATATCATTTCTTCACCGATTATAGTTATCATCAACGATTTAACAATCCGCGTAGTTAGTTAAATAAAATCATAATTATCATAGAAACTATAACCATGTTTGATGTTTGATAAGTCAGCATAGACTAGTGAAGACTGACAACTAATGCCGGTGCGCTGGTTGTTAGTCACACCTACACATTCACGATTCATGGCCTCAACATCTTTGTAGTTAGTAGAGATGATGGTGACGGTCGCAGTTAGTTCTGGAGACCGTCCCAGGTAGCAGTTATCGTGCTCGGTGGTGGTATCAATAGTAATCATGGTGAGATCAGTTAATTTCGGTAAACATTAAATTACCATTGAAAATTCAGTCAGCATGTTAAGGACCGACAAAGCTCGACAATTGACACTAGCACACCAGTCATTAGTGCATGCTGGTTCAGCTCGCCTTTTTATTTCATCCTTAATCGATCACCTATCCAGCTTCCTTGGCAAATCCAGAAGATCCCCATCAGAATTCTACATTGATGTTACCGTCGAAGCTCTGAAATCGCATAAAATTGATGATCGATACTAACCTTGATTTGTTATGTCCCCTTATCCATATTTCCATGACACTCAGAACTTGCATCTCCATTGTCACCACAATCCATCGATAAATCTCTGCCTATAGGGAAAACCCTGATCTCGCCCGTCACAGTCCCTATAACGTAAGACTAGAAGTTCATTTCAATACTGTAATAAAATAAAAAAAATTGTTTTGATGAGAATGAAATATATATTAATATTAAAGCTTACAAATTAGAAGGAATCTTATACAAAAATCATTTTAGTGAGAATTTAATTACATACAATTGAAAATAAATTAATTTAGATAACGTGAATTTGGATATTAATTTTGGATGGAAAAAATATCGTACATTTTTTCAAGAATTTTATTTTTAATAATACAAAAAGAAATTGTAAAACATCATTTTAATCAAATGATCCATTTAAAATTTCTATTAAAAATCTTCAGAAACTCTTTACATACATAATATGTTAAACCCCTCTTCCAAAAAAAATAATAATAATATATTTTACTAAAAAAATTTGAATGCATGCTCAAATCAAAACCCTAATAAAACAATTTAAATTTTGCCTCTAAATATCTTTGAAACATCAAAATTGTAGATTTTATTTATTTATATATATAAATAAAATAATCCCCTAACCTATATTTTGGAGATTTATATGAGTCCACAGTGTTCATAAATCATCTTGAGAAATATTAAAACACAATATATCCCATGTTAACTTTACTAAAAGGATGAATTATATAGACACACTTAAAGAAAGAGCTACCATAATATGATTGTTCCTAAAGCAATGTGTTTGGATAAATATCTGTATGATGTTGTCGTCCAGAGCTTATTTTTCCATTTTTCATATGTTTATATTGTCTATAAAACCATGCCCACCGTTTTCGAATGAGTGAAATTAAAAGCAATATTTAAAATAGTTTATAATGAAAAAAAATAATTAAATGATTTATTATTTCAAACCTATTTATTAAAAAAAATCTCTTATAATATGGATCACCATCTCACTATTATTATTAATTAAAATAGTTATTATTATTGTAATTAAAATCCTTGTAGATTTATCGTAATTTAAAGGTTTTATGAATATTTTTAAAATGTTATTCTTTGTTCCTTAGTCTCTTTCAATATGACTTAACCTTATTAATAATTTAATATAAGGAGAACTATTTTTTCAATCTTCATACAATAAAAATATGTATTAGTTTAGGGTAAGCTTTTTCGTTTAGAATTTTGGTTATTAGATTTCATTTGCAAAACGGTTATTTTATAAATTTCTTGTTCAATTCCCGCATGGGTTTAAAAACTCGCTTGGTGGGGTTTAATCCTCATGCTCAACAAAAACACATACTAAGTCAAGCTTCCCAACTTAAAGTTTTGGTTACTAAATTCCATTTACAAAATTGTCGTTCTATAAATTTCTTATTCAATACCTATACGAGTTAAAAAACTAATTGATAAATTGATTCCTCATACTCAATTAAAACAAATACTAAATCAAACGCGCCTACTTAAAATTTTGATTACTATACTCCACTTACAAAACTATTATCCTATAAATCTCAATCTCTAATTTTTATACGGAAAAAAACGAAATAGTAACATTAAAAAAAACCTATAGAAAAATTTAAAGTTGTGAATGTTGTAAAGCAAAGGGACAAAAAGTTTAAACGTCTTATCCGCATTTTTTTTGCTCTTTATTTCAATTGAATCACCCAAAACTTTTTGCATGCCCTTAGTTTTCCAAAGCGATACATTGCATGAGGAGAAAAAATAGCAGAAATGCGAAATTATATATCTGGATTCATTGCACCTTCCAAAATTTTTGGGTCAAGAAAAGCAAGCTTTAACAGCTAAGCCGCTGATGAAGACTTTTGGACTTTTGATGCATTTTGGAAGTTTCTGCGTTCAATTTTGATCCAAATTCTCTGCTTCCGAAGATGGCGAGATGCTTCACATGAAATTAAATTCTCCGTATGTATGACTTGATCTTGAATTTTCACATTAAATTTCGTCCGGCTGAAACAATTTGTAATGTGGAGAGGGAATTGCAGCCAATGAAGACTGAAATTTTATAAAATTTGCAATCGATTGAAGAAATATTTCTTATGTTGTGTTCCTTTAGCTTGTATTCCAATTTCTTGTTTTTTTTTTTTTTTCTTTAATTTAATTATTATTATCGTTTCTCTCATTTCGCTTGAAAAGAAGTATTCCCTGAAGACAGGGAACACTCCCCGTAAATGGAAGTAGACCAAAAGAAGCATCCATATATGTTGTACCCTCCTACGTGAGTGTTGTATATATTATAATTCTAAAAGGATTTTTTTTTAGTTATTTTAAAATAGTTATAATTTAATGTATTATCAAATTCACATTCATCAATGTATTAATTAAATTCTTGAAATTATATTACTGATGTTGAATTGTGAGTATGAATGTTTGATATGATACCCATTTCATAATTTTTATAGAATTTATTTTTATTTTGAATGTATGTTTAAATTATGTTTAAAAATATATTTATATTGAATTAATTTTTTTTTAACTATATATTAAATTAAATATTATTTTAAAACATAATAGTATGTAGATTATTAAAAAAAGTATATTAATTACATGTACAAGATATTTTATAGGTTATGTTTAATTTTTCATATAATGGAATGTAATTAATAAATTTATCTTTTTAATATAATTTAAATTTATTTAATTATAAAAGTAATGTATTTTAAGTTTAAATTTAATGGTTGTAATTATATTTTTTAGAAGTAAAATAAAATAAATATTTTAAAGAGATTATATTAAATGTAAGATAAAATTTTAAACTTAAAAAAAAAAATTAAAAATTATATATTCATTTTTATAGTATAAAGAAAAAATATTATTATATATAGGAATATTTTTTCTTTTTACCATAAGCTATATTATTATTCAAAAATAAATATTGAATAAATAATCATTATTAATTTTTTTAAAGATAAATAGAATCAATAATTCTTGATTTGATACAAAATATAACTTAATATAATTTAATAAGTACATAAAATTTTATTGATCATATATAATTGTATAATTATAATAACTATAAATATTATTAAAAGAAAATATTGAATAAATAATTATCCTTTTTTTTAATGACAAATAAAGTCAATAATTAAATTTTAGCTTTTATTACATATAATAGATATTCTTGATTGAGTACAAAATGTAACTTAATATAATTAAATGAGTATATAAGTCTTTATTAATTATATTTAATTGAAAAATTATAATATAATTAATTATAATTACAATCTAAAATTAATATAAAATAATAAATTTAATTATATAAACATTTTTTTAATTAATTCAAGTGCACACTCAAGATGATTCACTATTATACAACTAGCATAGATATCTTAAATATATTTATCTAAAATATGTCGAGAGATATCAATCTCGAGGTGTCTATATTATGATGTACATTAGAAAGGCACCTCAAGATTGATATTTCTAGACGTATTTTAGATAAATGTATTTAAGATATCTATGCTAGTAGCACCCACAGATGTGGCATGCACATTTAACAATAAATACCAATTAGTGCATCATTTTATATTCATCCAAATAAGAAATATATATCACATTCAATGATAATTAATGAAAATAAATTAATATATATCAAAATGTTAAAATAAATATAATATATGTGATATTAAACATGTAACATTATTGTAGTTCTCAGGACATGAGTAACATTATTTTACATGTGAGATGGCCACAAATATTAACCCTGGTCTTTCTGTATAACCTATATCAATTATTTATTTAGAAAGAGTCAATCCTTGTAATTTATATATGGATAATCCCCAAGCCAGTCCTAAAGGTAGTTGTCATGTCCATCCACATTATATTGGTATAATTGGAATTGTATGTGGAGTTGCATCTGCAAATGACATTTAAGAGTAATTATCAAATTTTACCATAACATATGTAGGTGGCTCTGGTGGAGAACTTCCAACTTTGTCTAATATACTTAAAATATATCTTAGAGATCCATTTACAAGTCCTACTTCTATCCATAGATTAGAGGTCAACATCACCCTTACATCCTTAGATATTAATAACTCCACATTTAATTTATCATTTTGACCCCCTGATGGATTGGTACTACTTATTCTAGTAGCAATGCTCCATGTAATTGGTCCTTTTAATTATTTTAATTTCATTTTGTTATGATTTTTCATATTATCATTTGTTATAAATGAATGCATAGCATTGTCAAAATCTTCCCTGATGCTTGGGTCTAATACACTATTTGTCCTTGACATCAATGGTTTCCAATCATCAGTAGTCAGATATGCATCTCTAAGATTTGTGAACAGATGTCGAATCCTTTTTTGGTCGTCACTCAATTCCTTTTTTGCTTGTCACTTTCTATGTATGTTACTCTTGTATGGTGTTTTATCACTCACAAGAGGTAGCTAACTTAAATGTCTTAATAAAATGATTGATCTACTTCTAAAAATCATATCTGTATTTTCTATAAATGCTTGACAAAGTCGTGTATCTATGTTTTATAACATTTTTTCCCTAATGAAACTAATTTCATCAATCAATATGTATTTTATATGTCATATTTCTTCTTGAAAACTTGTGAATCTTGCTCTTTCTAATTCTAAAAAGTCTACGATTGAGATTCATAGTGTTGAGTGGATTATCGAAGCACCAATATTAAATGTTACAACTCTAGTTGGTGCAAGTAATAAAAGTGGACAATGTTGCATAGTTGATGATTTATTTTCAAAAACTTCACCAATGGCACCAATTAGATGTGATTTTCCTATTCCTATTGTTCTTTGAATTATCATGCATAGTGGTGTGATATTATGAGTTTGAAAAAAATGTATCATGATTATATCAAGTGCCTTTTTTGTTTAGAACCTAAATTTCCATATAAAATATTACTTATTATATCATCTAGTATGAGTAACCCATTGTCTTTCATTATGCTTATGAAATTTATAAATTGAGTTGTGTATTCTTCTCTTTTATATTCATGATATTACTTGTTATATCATCCGATATGAGTAACCCATTGTATTTCATTATGCTTATGAAATTGATAGATGAAGTTGTGTATTCTTCTCCTTTATATTCATGATTTCATGGTGCTTGTCTATCGAGATCTCTTCTTCCCAACATATCTAATCCTAATACTTCCATAATTAGCCCATGATGTAGCCTTGATATGATTTCCCACTCATGTTCCATTGTATTTTGATGAACAGATTGAACATCATCACATTTAACATCACTTTGATTTTTATGGTCACCTGGCATAGTCCTCTGCTCTACATGCCAAGGATTGTAATTCAATGACTCCCAATTTGATGTTATTATATCATCATCAAGTTTGACATCTCTTTTTATATTATGAAATGGCTTGTAAAGCAATAACTTTGACCAACATAAATCAACATATTTTTTTGATTCCTGCATTGACACTGTAGTAAACCTTGGGAAAACTCTCACAATAGTTGTCACACTCCTAACCTCCCATTTATTATCTCACCTTCACTTGGGATTATATGACCATGATCTAACTATGTTTGTAAGTGAAAAACTTTCCATTTAATAAGGTTTGTTCATGTATCCATCAATGAAAACTTTTAAAGGTTTATCATTTTTTGAATCTTTAGTATGTATCATTGATTTGAATACTTCACTTAATGAATTTTATTATTTATATTTATAAAGTAGACAATGAAAATAAAAATTAAATTTTGTTATAGCACACTTAAAAAAGTATATTAGTAATAACTTATTTTTGAATGAAATAATTTTATAAATTTATTAGGTGAATCCTTTTACAATTAGGGAAAGGGTCCTTCATTGTTTAAATTTAACAACCATTTATATATTTATCCACGTAAAAAATGTAGTCTTTGGATATCTCTATCTCTTATAACTTATTACCAATAAAGTTCATTTTTAATTTTTATTTTTTATTTTTTTAAAATAATAATTATATATTCCAAAGTGTCCTTCAAAATTTACAACAATTAATTTTAAAAAAAAATTAAAATTAAAAACAAAAATTACTATAATCCTTTATTAATATAACTATCACCCTTAAAAAAATTCAATGGGTCAGTAAGAAAAAACATAAACATAAATAAACAACATAACTAACCAAATAATTATTAAAAAATATTTAAGATATAACTATTTAAGGAATGTAACTAATCAATTAACTATTTAAGGAATGTAAGTAACCAATTAGCTATTTAAGATGTATTTTAATTCATTTTTGTATGTATAATTATCCAATATAGATATTAAACACACACTCACACACAAAAAAAAAATAGTTATATATAAATTTAATGTAACTAACCAATTAACTATTTAAAATATATTTTTATTCATTTATGTATGTATAATTATCCAACCTATATATATATATATATATATATATATATATATATATATATATATATATATATATACATATACATATACATATACATATACATATACACATACATACATATACACATACACACACACACACACACACACACACACACACACACACACACACACACACATACACATATATATATACACACTAATATATATATATATATATATATATATATATATATATATATATATATATATATATATATATATATATATATTCAAATAATTTATTCATTAATTACATGTTTTTTGGTTGACTACTTTTTTATTTTATTTTATTATTATGTGGGATTAACAAAAATAAAAGTGAACAACTCACGCCATTACAGTCTTGGCTGCCGTTATAGGTTACACCTTTCAACGTAATTACATATAATTGAAAAGTAATTTTTCACACTTGATTCACCTAATAAATCTATGTAAAATACACTGATTTATATTATTGTTTATATCTTTATTTGAATTTATTTCTATTTATATGTTTTTTTTTAAACCATCATGTTTATTGTTTTATTTTTTTAATTTAATCATGTCTATTTTTATATAATTAAATTGTTTTATTTTATAATGTCCACTTTCTAATAATTAAATGCTAACATTCTCATACCCTTACAACTTCTAACCACCTTTTCCGATTGTCATTGTAGAAACACCTGTCGATATAATTACAATTATACATATTTCATAAAATTAGAAAAATAATAATAAATAAAATTTATTTTTATGTTTAGATTATTATACAACCACCTTTGACTAATGTGGGAATTAACCTAGATCACATCAAGAGGCTAATAAAAGGCTCACCAAAAAAATGAAGAGGACCCAAAAATAACAAAGGTAGTGGAACTAGCCTCCAATACATAGTCTCTGGGTCTCCTATAAAATAAATAAACTCATAAAAGAAACAATATGAAGAAAAAAGTCATAAATCCATCATAAGCATAAGGGGCCCAATCAGAGACAAGCTGTGAAGAGGACCAATAAAAACTAGCAAAGATCACAAGCCATGTAGCTCAAAAACCAATGCCACCATAAAACGGTCAAAAAGGGTAACAACCATATAGTCCAAGAATCAAAATAGTATAAACATAGAATTAAAATTTTAAAATTAAAATGCACTAGCCATCAGGAGATGAGTGTATCTATGCTTGAAAAAAGATATCAACAATACAAAATAAATGCAAGCCAAGCTCAAAACCCATCAAAAGTATAATGGTCAAAAAACTAGCCAAGCAAGAAGCCGTTCTATTTCTAATCCCCATCAGAGGAATTGCTAAAAAGAATAAAAATAATATCAATCCAATGATTGAATATTTGAGAATGAAAC
Organism: Torreya grandis; assembly: GCA_037957365.1. Classification (NCBI taxonomy): domain Eukaryota; kingdom Viridiplantae; phylum Streptophyta; class Pinopsida; order Cupressales; family Taxaceae; genus Torreya; species Torreya grandis. The sequence goes on along the minus strand of JARHVA010004799.1, from coordinate 835,353 downwards.
TCTTTACCTATTTATGATTCTAAATGGGAGTCTTTCTATTTTTTTTCTCCTTCTCGGATCAAGTTTAGCAGGCCCCAATTTTTTCTTATGAGCATGAATGGAGATTTCTTTTGAAAAAGAAAGAATCTTGAAATACAATGAATCCAAGGATAGAGACTCATTTGAAATATGAAGCACTAGATCAAGTTGATAAGCAAGATTAATTTGTACTATAGCCTCTAGATTCTTAAAGGAGGTATCTTTTTTGAAATACTCATCCTTAATCTAACCCTACTGAATAATAGTAGGTGGTGTGGAGGAACCCTTCTTTGTTTGTGGATAAATCACCTCAGGGGATTCAATGTTTGGGCAAAATGGGATAAGGATTTATAGTGACTTTCCATTTATTTCCATAAAAAGATTATCAGTTGTGCCATTATCGTTATTATAGACCACCTTAGGTGATGCAAAATTAATTGTAACCACTTCATCTTTTCATGGGACATTTTCCTTTCCTCCCTCCATATTTAGGGGAGCATCACCTCAATTATAGATCTATTAAATTGACAAGTTATCCTTCACATTATTCTTTAAACTTATCCTTCACATTATCCTCAACTATGATCTAATGATTGAGACTACAATCCTTCAAGAATGTAGATGTCATAGCCAACTATTTTTTGTTTCTCTTTTTAACACATTTATGGCCAAAACTATGACATATGGTAAATTTTATAAGATCTAACATATTCAATGTCATGAATATTGACACAAAAATTAAATCTAAGCTTAATGGATTCAGGTACACTGTATCTAAATCTATAATAATGCCCTAGCAAAAATTAACCTACTTGTTGAATTTACTATAGTCCACATCTTCATATGAAAGACCCAGGGGCTATTTTCTTGAGATGAAAATGAAAACAACAAAAAACCATTAGGCTTGGCTTCAACTTTTAAATATTACTTCATACTACATTTTTTGAGGACCCAATCATGAAAAAAATCAATGTTGGGTCTAGGCCCAATAAGTTTTTCAATAAGACTGTTTTAAAGCTTGTCTTTGCTTGGGAGATGGCCTCATCTTGGATCTCTAAAATTTGTTTAGTATCTCGAATAGAGGGGAAAGATCTATACTACATTCATTATAATGAGGATCTTTCTTGGCCACATTTGTACACAAAGAAACCATCCCCTTATCTCTTAAACCTGCTAGCTCACGTTTAACTAGCTTTTTCAAAGAAACCCTTTTAATCAAACATCTACCTTTATCTTCCTTAATATCACTTTCATCTCCATCATAGTCCAAACCTTTTAATTTTGTTTATTTTTATAATGAGGTATATTATATTATTATGATGGTTTTTCTATGTGAAGTTAGTTTTCACCATACTCTTTTTCATGTAAAATAATACTAGTATACCCATCTTAGATAAATATATGTAAATGACACCAAGATATATCATTCTTGAGGTGTTTATCTTATATTGTATTTGTGACATAAGTGGAATAGGTGATTCGAGAATGACATCTCTCAGCATCTTTTACAAATATTTATTTATGATAGGTATTCAAGTAGCAACTATGCATTTTATGTATTTAGTTTATATATAATTTGAAATTTTTCATAAAACTTGAAATGTATATTATACATTACATTAAATCATATATAATTGTAATACACATTACATTAAATCACCCAAAAATTTAATTGACATATTTTAAAATTCTCAATTTAAATAGTTATTTAGTAATTAACAAAATGTAACATAGAAATCACATAAAATTTCAAATAATGAATAAGTACACATCACATTAAATGTTGAATATTGAATAAGTACATCAATTTTTTCATTATTACAGGAAACTATTTTTCCTCTAAGAGTTTCAATCTCTCTTCCTCATCTTTCTGTTTGGAAAGTTGTTTTCCATTTTTTACCTTTTCATAGTAGTCATATTAAAATGGAGGTAATATTCTTAGTCCCTCAAAGGAATCTACACGGTATATAACCACAAAATTTAATATTATTCTTTCACTTTGACCTATATGAATTGTCACTTTTGAAAGGGTCAAATATTGTGAATTGTGTATTGTTAATTCCCAAGAAAACCATAAGGGTAGTTGGGTTTAGGTCCCCTTTGTATTGGTGCAATTGGAACTAAATATGGAGTTTCATATTCAAACAATATTCCCAACTAGTTATCAAACATGACCATAACATATGTTGGTGGTTCTGGTGGGGCACTCCCATGTTTTTAGATTATACTTTTGATATACCATAGAGATCTATTTAAAAGACCTACTTCTATCCAAAGATTATAAGTTAACATGACCCTTAATTCAATAAAAATCAATAACTCCACATCAATTTCATGATTTAGACCTCCCATTGGTGTGTTTGCACTTACTACTTTGATTGTAATGTTGCATGCAATTGGTATTTTTAACGAATATAATTTTCTTTTATTGTGGTTATGCACATTATCATTTATAGAAAATAAATGAATATAATTTTCGTACTCTTCATTTGTGGATCTATCTATTCTAACTTTTATTCTAGTCATCAATAGCTTGTAATCATCTATGTTTAGATTCAAATCTCTCATACTTATGAGTAGCCAACAAAACCTTTGTTGGTAATCACTTTCTCCTTCATGTCTAAATATCTTGTCCAAAGTAACAACTATTTTGAATTCTTCCTACAATAGTTTAGTTTGTCTATTGCTATCATATGGTGGTATATCACTAGAAGGAGGATGTTGACCCAAATATTCAACCAAAATAATAGATATACCACCAAAACACATGTTTTCATATTCAGGAAATGTTTGATAAAGTCTAGAGTTTATGTTTTGTAACAAAATTTTCCCATTGAAGCTTATTTCATCAATTAATATATATTTTATGTGGTAGATATCCTCTTGGAAAGTTTTATGTCTTATTCATTCTAATTAAATAAATCCATAGCTGGGATTTGAAGTTGTGTATGGATAGTTGAGGCACCAATATTGAGTGTTGCAACTATAATTAGTATAAGTAATATACGTGGATATCATTATAGGAATGTTGCATCTTGACGAGATCAATGAATGACACCTATTAGATATGATTTTCATGATCTTGTTATTCCTTGGAATATCATGCATAGGGGAAAAGTATTTTTACCTCTATGTAAATGTGTCGTAACCATATCAAGTGTTTTTTTCATTTATCACGTGAGGTTTACTAATTCATCTCTGGTGTTATATCTTCATCTTTAAGAAATACATTGTCTTTCATGGTGCTTATGAATTTGATCAATTTATATGTGTATTCTTGACCTCTATATTCATTATTCCATAGTACTTATCTATCAATATCGTATCTATCTCACTAAATTTCATAACTTGGCCACATTGTAGCATGGATATGATTTCCCACTCATGTTCCAGTTTGTTTTGTTGAACAGGTTTATTATCCTCATCTTTAGTATCATTGTGACTTTCAACATCTCCCAGAATTATACTTCTCTCCACATGCCAATAGTTATAATTGTTAGTTAGTTTACAAATATTATGTATAACTTTTATACAAATATTTATATGATTCAAAATCTTACCTAAGAACCATTTTCCCCCTTTTTTAACATAGGCAAACACCCTCTCTACACATTGTATATCGTTCTACATAATTAATTAGCTCTTCATAATCATGCTCCATATCCTCTTGTGTATGTTGTCTTGTATTTCAAAGACATAGATGTTTCAAAAAAATTTAACATGTCTAAAATTAATGATGTATAAAAATTTATTAATTACACTAAGAAATATAGATAATGAATAAAACATACATTCCCTAATAATTGATAACATACATGTATAATTGATAACATACATTGGTGTGAATCTTCCCAATAATTCTAAGGATGAAAAATAGAATGAGAGCAATTATCAACATTATTTAATTCAAAATAATTTTTCAAATCAAGGCTACCCATATTTGGTGCTCCATCTAACCATATGAATCCATGCACACATTTTGACCTCTATGTTGTCATTCATATCTAGACTAATAATATTATATTTTCATTCCTTTTTATATCTCTTTATGAAAAATTGAATGTCACAAGTGAACATAATGTGCCATAATATAAGGATAATCAATAATATTCTATCTCCACTAATTTTAGACCTCTTGTAGATCTTTATGGAGTTCCATGCATTAGTGCATATGGATCGGGGCAATACATGTCAACTACACTCAATGTGAAAAAAATGGTAGGTGATACAATTTGATATAGCATGTCCATTAATTCACAATGAAATTTTTCCAAATATGACCTTCTACCCCTCAATGATGTTCCAAACTACATCAAATGATCTGCTAAATAGGACTGGGGTACATTATCCATATTCTTATGTAACTTAGTAATAGTTAGACATCCCTTGATGGATTTTTTTAGAAACGATTCAAATTTTTTGAATTATAAATTTATTAAAATTTTCATTTTTTTATTCGTATAAATATAGATATTATTTGTGATAAAATTTAATTTTTATCCTCTTCAAATTATCCATGAAGAGTGTCCTTTACAAACTTTGATATCATGTTTATTTTTATATAATTAGAAAATTATAAAATAAATAATTATATATTTTAAAATAAATTAAAACAAATAAATTCATCAAAAAATATTTAATTACTTAAAATAGAAATAAATACATTGAACTCATATTATAGGTCACCAGACATCTTTTACATAATCTTTATCACTCATACTTTCCTTTTTCATTGAAATTAAAAATATAGTGTATACATCTATTCCCATGCATTCAAATGAAAGAGTTGCATTTATCCCTTTTAGAAAATCATAAATTCAGCTAAATAATCAAGCAAAAGAGGGTGGTTCTTGGTATTGCTCTGTAATGTGTCCAATAAAATCCTTTTTAATACCCCTTAATCTCGATAATAGGTAATGTAGTAAAGTAGTTAAGGATGATATTCATCCTTCATATCCTTTTAAATTGTGAATGGAGGTAGTTAGGGGAAAGGAATTAGTAGTTGGGATCTTTAAGTTTGGATTTTTAGTTCATTTTATATTATTTTATATATTAAAATTTTGAATTTAGATATTTTAATGTTTCTAAGTTCAAAATTTTTTTTTGAAAGGAAAAATGATATTTTAGGAAGTCGTAAGATAATGTTTTCATCAACATATCACTTTTTATACATATTTTTAGTCTGACTGATCTATGGAAATAGATGGAACAATGGTTAGGGACAAAAAAATTCTCAAAAAATGAGCACATTATTTTAGAGATGACTTATAATATTGACACATAAGGTGTAGATCAAAATATTTACAAGTTATTACTATGAAGTGATGTACCATGTTAGAAGACACATCAATAATTAATGTAAAATGATGTGCCATTTTGGAAGATAGGTGGCTTATTAATGTGGAAGCCAACACCATTTTTCATATGATTAGAGAGGTTTTTTCGATTGATGTGGTAAGTTAATTGTACCCTACACACCATCAAATCCCATCTTTCCATGCCTAATCACATACCTCCTCCCCTAAAATTTATAAAACTCATTCGATTTTTTTTTACAATGCTATGTTACACATAGGAATTTTAGTTAGTATAATCGAGAGATGAAACCACAAGGGAAATTGTGTTGCATGTAACTCAACCCACAATAGTGTTTTATTTATTTTTGCTTGGTTGTTATTATTATTGTGCCTTCTCTATTCATGTTTTTTTACTACACGAATTTACATCTAAGTAAATGTTTAATGGTATGTTAACGAAATGACATATCTATTGTTAATATATTTTTTATTAATTTTGTTGCGTTATTTATTCAATTTAAACTCGTGATAGAAAACACATGGTTTATTAATGTGGAATCCACCGTCATTTTTCACATGGCTAGATGAGCTTATCTCTATTACTATGGCAAGTTAATGTCACCCTATATGCCAAAAATGTTGTTGGTTGTTAATATTTTTGTATAGTTGTTATGGTTATTATGCCTTTTATGTTCATATGTTTTGTTGTGTTTCTTATAAGTTTCATGTTTTTTTGGTGTGCTTTCTTTATTCACTTTTTTGTGTGCATTAACATATAAGTAAATGTTTACTGGTATTTTAATGTAATGGAATAATAATTTTAATATGTTTTTCATTCATTCTATTGTGATATTTATTCAATTTGAAATTGAAATGAAAATGCATGACTCATTAATGTGGAAGTCACCGCCATTTTCCATATGACTAGAAAAAAAATTCTTCATTACTATGGTAATTTAATGCTTCTCTATGTGCTACAAACGTCCCTAGTTATTAATATTTTTGAATGGTTATTATGGTTATCATGCCTTTCATGTTCCTATTTTTTGTTGCAGTCCTTATACATTCCTACTTTTTGGGATTCTTTCAATGTTCATTATTTTTTGTGCCTTCACATATGAGTAAATGTTTAATGCTATGTTAATGGAGTGATATAATGTTACACCAAAAAATGTATCACAGCCCTTTTACATTCCTCCTCTCACAAAATAGATGGAACCTACTTGAAATTATCTGTAAAAGCATTCGAGTAGATCTATTCCATGTAAATGAACTCACAATAGTTTTATTATTATTATTATTATTATTATTATTATTATTATTATTATTATTATTATTATTATTATTATTATTATGCCTTCATTTTTCATAGTTTTTTCTCCATCCCTGTGCCATTTTTCGCATGGTTTTTTAGACTTTTCTTCATTCATATGGTGAGTTAATACCACCCTAAGCACCATCAATAAATGTCTCTCTCTACCTTTTTATGTACCTCCTTCCCCAAATTGATGACAAATATTGAGTTTGATGGGAATGAAATTTATGGGATTGACATAACAGTAAATGTTATTGTTTTTGTATCAAACAATATTATTTTTTGAATTATGTGGCCATATTCGAAGATAATTGTATCATTAATATGCAAGGAAGTTCCATGTTGGAGGGATGAAATGTTACACATAAATAAACCCACATCATTGGCATCTTTTCATTCCCATCTAGCTTCAAATTTATTATTATTTTAATGGAAGGTTTGGAAGTTTTCTTAATTCTTGTCACATGTGCCTCACATCTTTGTGTATTTATTACAAGTCAAGTTACTATGAGATTTATATTAATCTATGTTTCCCTACACAACATGGATTGGCAGACACACCATTTACTAGTATGTGGATGGAATCCCTCAAAGTTTACATTCATATGATAGTAATTGTTATTACTTTTATATCAAAATCAATGTTTGAAAATGTTTAAAAAATAATCATGAGTAGGGGAATGAGACCAGTAGTTGGGACCCTTAACTTTGGGGTCTCACATCTTTCATATTACATCACCTCATGCTCTAAAATATTTGATTAAGATTGTTTAACATTTTTTAATGTCTAAATAGGTTGTCTGGGAGGAAAATATTCAATCTTGTGGACACACCTATCTTTCAACATGACCTTTCATTATATATTAATGAACCATATTATTTTTATTTGAGTCTTACTTGTAAAAATTATAATCCAATGATACAATAATGTGTTTTTTTTTTAAATATTATTATTCAAAAGTTTATACTAGGGGCTTAATTTTGCATTCATAGGTGTGCCCATTAGATTCACTAAAATAGGGATAAAATAACCCTTTGCTAACTTCCCCAATCATTATGTGTGACTCATAAAAAAGGAAACAACATAAAATCAAAAAAAAATTAGTTTGATACAAAAATAATTACATTCTATGATATGTGAATGATAGCATTAGTTTTGATATGAAAACAATAATTTTAATTGCTATGGTAACCTTAATTTTGATGTAAAGTCAATAATTTTTACTTATATTTGAATGAAAGCCTTTAGGGCTTCCATCCACATATTGCCATTGTTAAGTCTTTCATGCACATAATAATTAAGTTGAATAAAACTATAATAACATTTAGTTATATGTGAATGGAAAGGTCAAGTGGGTCTATTCGAATACCAACAACTATTGAGTCAAGTTTGAATGTAAAGATAGGTTCAAGTGTGGGAAACATTTCATCCCTATAGAAATGGTGGGCATGCCACCATTAAGACACCAATATAATTTAAAAATGGATATCAATTTCTTTTCTAGGCTTGTCGAATGTACTGGTGAGAACATTTTCTTGTTCACTAGAAGGAACAATCAAAGTCACTCTACAATAATGGGGTTTTTAAAGAATATATAATATTATAGGCTGAATTTGAATTTTCTTGGTAGTGAATGAAAATATTTAGGGCTTCTATCAACATACAAATGTTGTGTAAGAAAATTAACATGCAATACATATATGAAGCACACAACGACATTATTTCTAAAAACCTCTAGTGCTTCCATTAATATATCAAAAAATTTAGATTCAGATCACAATGAAAAGTGACGAACTTTATGGGTTCAGCTGTGGGTAATGTTTCATACCTCTAACATGGAACTTAATTGCATAATAATATTAATGAGACAAGCATCTTCAAACATGGCCATTAAATTCAAAAAACCTTTTTGGTTGATACAAACAAAATAACATTAACTTTATAATATAAAAAAGGGTTTCTATCAAATTACTTACGCAGATCATATTAAAAGAAAAATAGATTTCTATAGGCAAACTATTTTACCTTTTCTATTCTCTTGTGTTTTTTCTTTGTGTCATTATCATCTTGGTTTCTTTTTCCTCGTTATCTTCTCTGATTTTTATTTTGTGTTTTTTTTTTGTTTGATTTTATTTGTCTTTATATATTTTTTTCATTTTTAAAATGTCATGTTTGTTGTCTTGTTTTTTTGTTTGATTTTATTTGTATTTATATATTCTTTTCATTTTTTAAATGTCATGTTTGTTGTCTTATTTTTTATGTTATAATCTTGAATATCAAATAACTAAAATTTGACACACTTGTACAATTACAGATCCTCAACCCCTCATATGTTATTTTAGGAACACCTTATCAGCATAATAATTTAAAAATAAAGCCACTTTATATTTAAAATATAAACAACGAAAATTAATTTTTTTATTAAAATAAATTAAATTAAAAAATTAGCAAGTCAAACCCATATCAAATGAGATAATTTAAATATTAAATTTAAAATTGTTAATATAATTTTTTATTATTTTCTTTAGAAATTATGTATTGCCATATTTAAATGTGAACAAATAATCAGTAGACACCATTCCCATTGAAAATTACAGTAGCACACTAAATGCGCTTTTGTTAGAAATATTTCAATTGGTTCTTTAAAAAAGGTTGAAAATAAATGCCCAAAATGTATATACTAATTTTTTGAGGGGGGCCGTACACAGGACCAGAATGTATAGACTACTATATTTTAGGAAAAACAGTCTCCTGAATTGAATATGCTTCCAAAGAACGTACATATCACCATCTTCAATTGTTACATTTTCTTTTCTAGTGAGGGAATACCTTTCAGACTGAAGACACCGACATATTGGCAACATCAAAAGGCAAGAGAGCAAATATAATCAGAGTTACAAGTATAGTAATAGGAATGAACAAAAGGATGAGAGGTGGAGGCGGTAATGGAGGAAGTATCAAAGGAAGAAATATTAATAAGACAGCCAGGCAAAAGAGTATTATAATGGACTCAACACTCAAGTAGGGTACAATATATGAACGCTTCTTTTGATCTGTTTCTACCAACGGAGTGTTTCCAGGAGGGTTCATTATGTTCAGCAAATATATTATTTAAAGTAAAATGAGAAAAATGTTAAAAATAAAATAAAAATTGAATACAAACTAAATGAACACAACAAAATAAATCTTTCTTCAATCCATTCCAAATTTTATAAAAAAATCAGTCTTTATTGGCTGGAATTCCCTCTTAACCGAAGAAATCCATAAGCCGGACGAAATTCAACTTGAAAAATCAAGATCAAGTCAAACTTACGGAGAATCTTCACTGTGAATTTCATGTGACGCATCTCGGCGTCTTCGGAAGCAGAGAATTTGGATCAAAATGGAACACAGAAACTTCCAAAATGCATCAAAAGTCCAAAAGCCAGTGAGTTTTTGCTTGATCAGGTGCCACCTGTCTTCATCAACGGCTTATTTGTTAAACCTTCCTAAGCTTGGCAGAAAAATTCTGGAAAGTGCAACGAATCTTCTATATAATTTCGCATTTCTCCTATTTTTACTCTTTCGACAAACTATCCAGATATATTCACATGTAAAAAATAAATAAAACACCAAAATAAAGCCTTGCAAAACTCGCCTAATTGAGAACCCCACTCCCGTGATCAAATCCTCGTGCATTCCACTTTTCCATCATCCTTTGTCGACGACGAATTCAGATCAAGAAAGGAGAAAATTAAAATAAAACCTCAAATCCTTAGCAAATGTTGTACAATTTGCACAAAATCGATCTCGTGCGAATCGGCTGAAGCATGCAGAGGTTGCCGTTTGATCCGTTTTTAAGCTTTGCAGTCTGCCGTGGTTTCGGCAACGAAGGTAACCTTAAAACCATTCCTTCTCGCCTTCTCTCACACTTTACCACCACGATTTAACTAATTCCTCAGCTGGGTTGTGCTCAGATTGACGCCAATGTTTTCACAAAATAGTAAATCCGTAATAAATATCTACGGGTAACAGGTAAAACAATGTGCGCTTGCATAAAGTTCGCATGCCAACGAAATTTTGGGCGAATTGATTGAAACAAAGAGCATAAAATGGGCGGAAAGATGTTTGAACTTTTTGTCCCTTCGCTTTTCACATTCACAACTTTGACTTTTTAATACTTTCTTTTTTATGTTACTATTCTGTCATTATGCATACACAAGCTAATAGTTATATGTATAGTTTGTTTTTTGTTTTTTTTGAAAAAGTAGTTTTAATTGTATAAAATTATTAATAAGGTTAATTTATATTAAAAAAGAGTTGGAAATAAGGAATAGGGCGAGCTTAAGCAGTGTATAAAAAGTGTTGCTCATGTTATTTATTTATCATAAAATGATTAAATGATTTTGATTATTTTTTTTAGAAGTTAATAAATCTAACAAATGATTAATGTATTGGAAAGTGTGCATGGATTTGGATTGGTTAGGTCGGTGGGTTCGGGGGTGGTAGGTTGTAAGATTGAATTCCATCGATAGTATAAAAATGTTTTGATATAGGGGAGCTTTGATAATTTCGTTCAACAAATTTTATCAATAGATAAGCAACCAACATATTGTGTGTGTTGATTATGCCTAGCGCGCAAAATAACACTTCAAAAATATTTATAAAACTTTAAAATATAAACTGTAAATATATGATAATTTCAACTAACAATAACAAGGGCCACATAGCAGCTAGTCGTTGCCTCTAATTCGTTAATTGTATTATAAATTGTAATGTATTTTGTGTTGAGTTAATTTGGGATATTTGGAAAGTAAAGTTATAGGTTAATAGAAGAAAGGTTGGATATTTATAGTTGCAAAGTTGGCATATTATTTAAAACATTAAAAAATATTTTTGAATTCTCATAATTATTTTGTGATAAAAGTTAGTGGTGTTGGAATAAAAGTAATTATATTGTAAATTGTATAAATATATTCAAGTTACAATAATAATAATAATAATAATAATAATAATAATAATAATAATAATAATAATAATAATAATTGCTTTAACATCAAATGGATATAATAAATGTGTTAATACGCTAGTAATATTTTAAATAAATAAAATGTACAATTTATTTATTATGATAATAATAAATAAAAATCAATATAAAAATAAAAAATAAGACTGTTAATTTCATATAAATATTTTTAAAAGTTTACGTTATATAATTATTATAAAATTATTAAGAAAAAAATAAATTTTAATAATATCTTTAAATAATAATTCAATTCAAAAAAATTAAATAAACAATTATAAAAAGGTCATCCGTTTTTTTAATAATTCGTATAGTTTATAAAATTGTTCATTTTAAAAAAATGAAGTTAGAAAGATATTTTGTATTTGTTTGACATGATGTAAGGGAACACGAGTAATGGGACATTGTTAATGCGCTGATACATAATTATCGACACATAATTGAAAGTTTAGTATATCTTTTCCTATCGTGTATGACTATTTTTTCATCGTTAGGAATTATGATGACTTTGACTGTAAGTTTTTGGGCAGTGTTGATAGTGCCAAAATAAATTCCTATTGTAAACTACTATTGATATGAATAAATGAAAATTTAAACTTTTTTTTACCTGGTGATTAATGTTGTTAGATTCAATACCGTGTATTCAATTAGAATGAAAGATGGCATATTGAAGGTGGGGATATTTACGGTATAATGGCTGAATGGAGATGCCAGTTTAAATGTAAAATTATACCAATAATGTACACTATTATTTTAGACATTTTTTATCCTTAAAATCAATTTACGTCTCAATTCTTTATGTGTCTAAATTGGATTGTATCAAAATGAGGTTATACAGAGGAAGAGGCAAGGACCATCAATGTGCCAAGATTGGATGGATATCACATCCTTGATTAAGTCATTACAGAAATAAATCTAGTGAATTTTTGTCCGAAGTTAACACCATTTTTTGGAGAGAAAGGAGGAGCATACATCTATTAAGGGAAGGTAGTTTGGCAAGGCACTTAGCCACAGTGATAGTTAAATGTTAATTAACAAGTGGAGCCTGGAGAACTGACCAAGTGTAAAAATTATTGAATATTTTTAGTCTTTCTCCAATCCATAAATAATAAAGTCTAAAATTAATAGGAACCAACATGTTCCCAAGAATACTTTCACTGTATGAAATGCTAACATTATTCTTGCATATTAATATTTGTTTCTAGATAATCCTTTGTCTA
>JARHVA010004799.1:800000-817500 GCA_037957365.1 Torreya grandis | reverse complement strand
ATTTAATTAATATAGATGCCCCTTTATTGAAGCCAAGGGATTTATAGTTATGACATAAATATTAGGCAAAAAAATTATTTCTTTCCCGACAGAATGTAACCCATCATAGCCCAAACCATTGCATGGTAATTTAGATCATAATTGATCTAACTCTACATTTATTTTACACAAATTTTGTTGGACATAAAAATACAATGTTACAGATCATGAAAGTGGTGGAATATTTAAAGGTGAATAGGATGGTGATGGTGAGAATCAATTATATGTTATTGGTCATGGGTTTTGAGTGAAGTGTAATCATCGATATACATGCTTACACTTTAAAAATTCTCTCTTACTAATATATATATATATATATATATATATATATATATATATATACATATATATATATATATACATATATATACATATATATATATACATATATATATATACATATATATATATATATGTGTGTTTGTGTGTGTGTATATTAGAAATTAAATATATAATATGAGATGTTATGTTATTCTTTTCAATGAAAATTTTAGTGGGCTATAATAAAAAAACTTTGAGGTCAGTAGGAGAATCAATTTTTCAATGGTGGTGAATCTGGGTGTATGTCATATAATAATTTACATGAATTTTAGGTTGTCATGTAGTGAATATAATCATCTAACTATTTGATGTAGTCACCAAGATGAACGATTAAGCCACTTAACTATTCGATGTGATCACCTGACTACATGATGATATATGTAGTTACTTGATTACTACATGTCATGAATAGTCGACTAGATGATACAATCATTTGACAACATCATCCAGTCACCTGACTCCATAATGTAGTCGAGGTAAGTGCATGGAGTTCAGGGATAATTTCGTACACATTTTCCATAATGTAATCATGTTATTAAATAATGTTATTGCATTATTAAATAACATGATCATGTTATTGACATAATATGATCACATTATTTAAATTATGGATTGATAATTACCGAGCCATATTATGATTATGTTAATACATAACATGGTTGTGTTATTGTAAAAATAATAATACAACCACGTTCCAATTGTTTTACACATTAAATCATTCAAACTTGTACATGGAGTTAATTTTTGGTAATTTATGACATGAGTGTGTTATTATAAAAGTAATAACATAATCATGTTTCTATTATTTTGCACCTAAAAGGATGTGGACATGCACATGAAGCTAATATTGACTGGAAGCTTATATTTAGTACTCTAAGTATAATTTTACATTAATATTATTATATTTAATTCCTTATAATTAACACTTTGAGTATTTATTTATATTTAAATTTATTTTAGTACATATAAGAAATCATGGTCACTATGTATCTAATAGATTTGGTCTCATAGCTGCATGCCTAATGATGTACAAAATATTGTCTCAAAATATTATATGGTCAGTACATAGGCATTTTAAGGGTTTAAGTGTAGAACCTAGGGATTTTAGGGAATAACTTTTTGAATTGATGTCCATTTTTGGTAAACATATAGTCACTTTAATTATTTTTATGCCTTTTATATTGATTCCTAGCATTTATAAGAGTCTTAGGTTTTTCAAAATTGAAGTTTGAAAACCACTCATTTTGAAATTGATGTAATGTGATGTTATTGGGGTATCATAGGCCACATTGATGACTTGAACACATCAAGCAACTAATTTATATTAATTTCACTTGTTCATCATCCCTCCCTCATCCCTGATCACTTCCTACTCATGCCTTATCACCCATGATCAATCTCTTATCATTCCTAATTATCCCTAATCACTCCCTCATTGACACTAACTATCCCTAGTCATCTATAGTCACTCTCTCATCAACCCTCACTATCCCTCATCATCCCAAATCACTCACTCTTCATACCTCATCATTCCTCATCACTCCCTCATTGACCCTCACCATCCCTCATCATCTTTAATCACTCCTTCATGATCCCTAAGCGCTCCCTCATTGGCTCTTACCATCTCTTATCATCCCCAATCATTCTCCCATCATCCCCAATTATTAAGTCATCATACTTAATCACTCCCTCTTTGTCCCTCATCATCCCTTATCATTCCATTACTGACCCTCATCACTTATAATTGCTCCTTCATCATCACTAATCACTCCCTCATTAACCCTTACCATCCCTAGTCACCACTTCATCATACCTCATCATCTCTAATTACTCCTCCATCCCTCATCTCCTTTAATAACTCCCTCATTAATCATCACCATCCCTAATCACTCCTTCATCCTCCTCAATTACTCCCTCATTGACCCTCACCATCCCTCATCATTCCTATTAACTCCCTCATCATCTCTACTCAATTCTTCCCCATCCCTCTTCATCCTTAATCACTCAATCCAATACCTTGATGGTAGTTTTTTTTGGGGGTTTAATAATGCTAGGAGGTATAAGTGGAGAGTTGACTGCTAGCATAAATATAAGAAATAGTGAACAAAATGATGTGAAGGAAATTTTGGAACATAAATATTTAGCATATCTAAAAAAATATGGGCCTATTAGAAATGATGTAACTCATAACTAAAAATTTGATAAAATAAAAGAAGCAAGTAAAACCACCATATCACCAAAATTTGGTGTTAAGTACGAGGATCACCAAGCTATGTGATTTACTAAAATCAATCAATTACTTTCCATATGAGAACATGTTATTATTAGAATAATAATATTGAAGGCCTTCTATTTGTATGTCTATTGATTGAGTCATCATACAAAAGAGCAGAAAATAATTTTCAAATGATTAGAACATGTAATCAAAGATTAAAAAGTGGTGCTTAATTCATAACTTCAATATTCAATCTAATGAAGAGTGTCACACTATGATATCTCTACTTACACATCTTGAGAAGTTGGTAAAATTTATATATTACTATAAAAAGGTAAGTAGGTAATATATTATGACCCCAATGATATGGTTAGTACTAAAAATATCTCTACTTTTCACAATAAGAAATTATATGAATTAAAAATATTATTTCATTAACAAATTTAGATCAATTGTGAGCCAATACACTTCATCATTTCTAATGGAATTCAAAAGAATTTAATTTCCCCTAAAGCATATTTTCAAAACTTGAACTTAAAATTTATACATCATCCATAACCATATGCTAGTGTATGGTCTAGTGTAGGCCTTGAGAAATAGATCACCTAATAGTGTCACTTGGTGTACAAAATCAAACATTTTAAAGATGCAATCCTTTATGACATCTCACCATTAGAGGTGTGTGATATTTTACATGTGGTAAATCATATATTTACCATTGACATGTAGTCTATGAATTAAATCCTTGAAATGTTGTGATAGATTGTCATGATCTGAAATACCATATATCATAGTTACTTCATAAGATATAAGTATTTTAGTGATAATAAGTGAAATAATCTTATTAATTCTAGTAATAAATATACTCTTGATGGTAATAAAGAAATTTAATAACATCCTTATGGAACCATATCATAGTTTGGTTTATCAAATAATAACAAAGATAAAACAATTGAACCATAAATTAGATGAATACAAGTATATATTTTAATCACCTAAATAAGTTAATATATAATGTACACTAACCAATACCATTGATTTGATCCCTTAACTACCTCTACCTCAAACCTCTTTATATAACATATCATTTCTAGATATTAAATAGATTAAGTGGTAGATCCATGAAATCATGGATAATGGACACATCTTGTGCAAATCATTGCATTACAGAAGCCAAATTTTACCTGTGATAAATTTTTGAATCGATTGAAAAGATTAAATGGAATAACTATTATCCTCATCTAAATATTAAGACATTTTTATGCCATATCCATGGTGCAAAAGTATTTTGAAAAATTGATCTTAAGTTTGGGTATCATCATACCCATTTTGAACCTCTACACATTTGGAATATAGTCTCAAAAATAAAGGAAGGATTGATTGATTAGTTGGTTATGCCTTTTAAGTTAACTAATATAGTGAATTAATTCACTATGATGTTCAGAGACATCCTTCAGCCCTTTACCTATTTCATTTTTTAAATCTACTTTGATGACATCTTAATCTTTAGAAAACATGGGATGAACATCTACAAAATTTTGTAGAAACATATTTTTATGATAACATGAATAAATGTTCATTTTTCATGAAAAAGATAAAATATTTGGGATACATTACACATATAAGGAGTGTATTTGGGAACATGACTAGGATTCAAATCATACATGAATGGGAAAAACTAAATAACTTTGTATCTAATTCAAATCTTCTTAGAATTAGAAAATTATACAAGAGATTTATCTATAATTTTTATCCTTTGAACCAAGATGCCAAAGGTAGAACCAAATAAAGTTACATCTAGTTAGCTGTGCAACAAAGATAATTCAATGAAATAAAATTTAGACTCTATTTTGTGTTAGTACTTATGTTACTTGACTATAAATTTGGAAGATAATCGAATTAATTCAATAATAAAATTGACTATCACAAATGGGAATTGACAACACAAGTAGTCTTAGAAAACATTTAATTTATATTATAATGGATTAAATAACATATGATTATAATCAAATATATCTTTAGAGTATATACATATGGCAGATGATGAGGGAATTATTATGGATGATGATGAATGGTGAGTGTCAATGCTAGAGTGATGAGGGATGGTGAGGGTCAATGACGAAGTGATTAGTGATGATAAGGGATGAGGAAACATTGACTGGTGATTATTAAGAATAAGGAGGGAGTGATTATGTGGGATGGTTATAGTCAAGGAAGGTTTGATAGGGATGATAAGCCTGAGTGATTAGAAATGATGAGGGCTAATGAAGGCCAAAGAGGGAGTGATTAGGGATGATGAGGGATGAATAACGAGTGATTATGGATGATGAAGGATGGAGAGGGAGTGATTAGGGATGATGAAGGATAATGAGGGTAAATGGAGAAATGATTATGGATGATAAGGAAATGATTAGAGATGAATAAGGATAGTAAGGGTTAATTAGGGAGTCATTAGAGATAATGATGAATCATGAGAGAGTGATTAGGGGTAATAAGGGATGAGTAGGAAGTGATCAAGGATGAGGGAAGGATGATGAATAATTAAAATCAACACAAAGTTATCATTTGATATGTGAAGTTCATCAATGTGACCTACACTACCCCAATCACACCAAATTGGATAACGATCAAAGTGAGTATTTTTCAAACATCAATTTTGAAAAATATATATCTCTTAGAATTTCAAGGAATCAATTTGAAAGGTACAAAAACCTTTAAAATGACTATATGTTTACCAAAAATGCATATTAGTTGCAAAAGTTATGTACTGAAATCCCTATGTTTAATACTTAGACCTTGAAAATGCCTAAGTACTGACCAAATTTTATATATATATATATATATATATATATATATATATATATATATATATATATATATATATATATATATATATATCACATCATAAGGCATGAGGCTTTCAGACAAAATCTATTAGAGGTAGAGTGACCCTAATTTATTATATTTACTAAAATAAATTTAAATTATAAATTCACTTTTATATTGTTACATTTATTTCCTTATACTTGACATTTAGAGTAGTGAATATAAGATTCCAAACAATATTGCCTTCATGTGCATGTCCACAAGATTTTATGTGAAAAGTGACATGAACACAATCATGATAGTTATTAATCAAGATTCACTTAATGTATGTGATCATGTTATCTATTAATATGATCGCATTATCTATTAACTATTGACACTTGGATTTGTACCCTTGAGGAAATGCTCAACTCTCCTCATCCAAGTAGAATAATAGAGTCATCTCTCTTACTGTGGGTGACAATTTCATTGAGATGAATCTCTAGATAAGGGGATAGCTCCCAATGACGAACCTTTAAATCTCTCTCTAACTTATCAGTTGCGTATGAAAAGGGGTAATAAAAATAGCTAAGAAACCAAGTGGTGATGCACCAATGTATAATGTCCTCTCAATTGACTAAAACCACTACTTAAAGACAGAAGATGTTTGTCACACAAGATTCACGACTTAGGATTCAATACTACATCAATGTTTCATATGCTAGATTCATGAAGGTATATGATTCTTAGGAAGGGAATGAATTATACTAAAGAGGGATACAATCATGGACCACTTCTAGGATATCTCTAAACTTAGAAAATAATACTATCAAAGACATGCAATAATTTCCTTTCTAAAAATTGATAGACCATCAAGAGTACAAGCTAGAAAAGATAATCTTTCACTAGACTAAATCAGTAAGATTCAAGTCATTACTCAATATTATAGCATATGAGTGGCAACAAAATTTGCATATTTCTTCAAAATTTCTTCAAGTACAAATATGGCCAGAGTTTTCCCAATAACTAATGGACACTACTCAAAGAGCTAAAAGAATGCATATATATAGCTTTTGAGAAAGGAATCAAGTAAGGTAAGTCCAAAGGTCACTTGAAAATGTGTCACCTTGATAATATTAGTTAAAATTACATGTGAAAGATGGGTGAGATAAGTCAAGTCATGTTAGGAGTCTACTCATTCTCAACCAGTCATAAGAATGGTGAAAAGTGTCATAAAACCTCCAAATGTTTCATAGGTAACTACCTCCATAAACCATCTAGGAGCATTTGAAACTTAAAATGGGGAAACTAACACATATAACTACTCAATGGACATGAGACTCATCATGATAGTTACAGAATACCATTTCTAACTACTATCCATCCCATGGACACCTATGTCCATCAATTTTATGGGAGCTCTTTGGTTTGATCAACTTTCAATAATGACCTAAACCATTGACCTATCTATTATTCACTTGTTTTGCCTAGACCAAATTCTCATGATCTTGCCATTTGTTACCTCCATATTTACCCTCAAGTTCCTACCAAACTTTCTAACTCTAATAGCTATTTTTCATAGTTTAAATTTGACATTTGTTGGGACATCACCTTCCTTACTCCTTCAAAACATTTTCTTCAAACTTAAGATTCTTTCACAATTTTTACAAGTGCTCTTTAACTATGGAAAGTGCCCTCTGAATCATGGAAGGTGCCCTTTCAAAACCCCTATGTAGGAAACATTTTCTTTCAATATGTATTTTAGGGAACTTTTTGGGGCACTTGGCTTCAAAGGTGTCTTTAAAAATATTTATTTGATCTAATTTTCCCAAAGAAATTCCTTTGGGATTTTTTCTTTATGCGCTCTTTTTGTTTTCTTTGCAATTTTTGGTGAACCTATCCTTCACAAATTTTCCCTAAGAAAATCTTTCAAGATTTTTTGGGGTTAATTTTCACAAACTTTTTGACCTGAGTAATTCCTTCAGTCAAAAGGTCTAAAATAATTATGCCTTATCTCTTTCTTAATGTAGACAATTTTTTCGAACAAATTCTACAGACATTTTTTTTTTAATAATTCCTTTGGGATTTTTGTTTGGTTCACTTCGATGTGGAGGGGTAACCTTCAAAAACTTTGAAAAGGACCATTTTTATTAAAAAAATCCCTTTGAAAGGATAGTAGAGTGTCCCTCAAAAAATATGAAGATGACCCCTTTGGCTTTTTAAAATGGTCCCTTAGCCTGAAAAAGGTCCTTTCGGGAAATTTTTCAGACAAAATATCCAAAACAATTCCTGACACTTGAATAGAAAAACCTAAAATAACTCTTACCAAAATAAACCTTGCACTTTTTTCCATGGGTTTTGAGTGGAACACCTCCTCTAAATGAAATCTAAATAATAGGAAAAACCAAAGACTTGTGGTTATAGAAACTCAAATTTGAAAGCGAAGATAAACTTAATGTGGATGGCTGAGCTCGAATGACTAAGTCCAAAAATGTTTTCAAAGCAAGTCTTTAAACATGAACAACTTTGATTTTGCTTCGGTGAAGGATCTCAGACATAGTAAAAAGGAACTTTGAACTAGGATGAACAAACCCACATGATCATCTTCCTCTACAACTACTACATGTGCAAGATCTGGCACTTTGAAAATGTTCTTTAAACTCTACTCAGACCTATTAACATGACTCAAAGAAAGTAAAAGGACCTAGATAACAAACTGATAAAAGATAATAGCATTCATATTATTTTGAATAAACATGAGATGACTCTATGACATGATATTTACCCCTAAAATATCTAAAGGCCAAATTTTCATATAGGTGTGCCCAATTTTGACATGGAGGGTCAAAAATTGGTAAAAAAAATGGTGACTCATGGGGTTACTATGCCTTCTATACTGACCAAACTAGTAGTCTAAATAGTCCATTAGACATGGAGTCATCTAATGACACAAAAATGACCCTAAAAAACACAACAAATCAGAAGGGAAACTTGTAACATGATACACAACACACAACAAGAACAAGACAAAAATAAGACACAGAGAAAAGAAAGACACAAAAAACTCACACACATATGTAAGCATTTAGGAAACACAAGGAAAGAAAGAACTATGTACAAAGGAAGAGGATAACCTTAGTAGCATTTCTTTAAATATATCCCATCGACTAGGATATGAAGCTTCTCTCCATCCAACTTTAAGATTTAGAAGGCATTATTTTATTTGCATTGTGTGATCACATATGGGCCACTCCACAAAGAATCAAACTTTGTGTGTCCTCCTAGCTTGGCCTTGTCTTCATCTCATTTTAAAATGATAACTCCTTCTTTGAATCTCCTTATCATGGATTTCTTATCAAAATATTTCTTTGTTTGTTGTTGGTGAGTAGTCATGTTGTGCATAACTTGATTTCTTGTCCATTCAATCTCCATCAACTCACATAGCCTGAATTCCATGTTTTCATTCTCCATAAATTATAGCTGATAGGTAAGATCTAAAGATGGTAAATCAAGTGAGATATGAAATCTTTCTTCCCTTTCATAGACAAGTGTATAGGGCATGTTTCTAATTGCTCTCTTTTGTGTAATCCTATTAGTCCAAAGGGTTGTCTTTAGCTTGGTATGCCAAGTTATTTGATTTTCCTCCATTATCCTCTTAAGAATCCTAATTAAGTTCTTGTTTGTTGACTGAGTTAGTTCATTCCCTTAGGGATGGTAGTTGGAGGAGGTGCTAAGATAGATACCATGCTTTAAAACACATACATTTGTCCTTGCTCCTTGGAAAGCTAATGTATTTTCTAAGATTATTATTAAAGGGGATCTAAGTATTGTTACTATACCTTCATAAAAGTCTAGGAATAAGTTTTAATTTACCTCCTTAACATCTATAGACTCCACCCATCTCATCAAATAATCAATGGCTATTTACACCCACTTATTACCAACACGAGAAGGTGGAATGATTGGGCCTATGAAATCCAAACCCTTTGCATGAAGGGTTGCTCAACCTAGATTGGATGAAAAGGAAAGGAATCTACATTTTTTTTACATAAAAGATATCACACATTTATCATTTCCTTACCCAAGCATAAGTGTCCTTAAATAGGCTAGACCAAAAGTAACCAACCCTCATAATGTTAGTAGTTGTGGTTCTAGAAGTAAACTGACCATTAACTGGTCCGTCATAGAATCAAATAATACTTTGTAAATGTAATCAAAATCAATACACTTCAAAAGTATACTTGAAAATTATTTTATAAATAGTATTCCATCAATAAGTACGTAAATAATAGATTGCAGCCTAAATTACCTTATTGTGGCCCTATTGAGACCTTGTAGAAACTCACCGATTTGAAGTAGATAGATCATGTATTGTATCCAACTTCTTATAGATGAAGGTGAAACTATCACATATTCATTATGAAGTATGAAAAAAAACTTCTTTTTTCTCTTTCAAGTCTGAATTGAGATGCTCACACAATCTTTTTCCTTTCACTAACTTGGTAGTTTCGATCTCCACATCATATTCCATCACCCTTGTGATCCATCCTACCCTCTTTTCATTATTAATTTTTTAACATAAAGTCTTTCACACTAGGATGAGGCAAAAAAATGTGAATCTTGTTATTAGACAACATAAGCCTAAACTTATTGAAACTCCTTATGACTGAAAGCACTTGTTTCTCAACATATGTGTATCTTGTTTCATAGCTATCTAAACTTTGGTCAAAAAAGGAAATATGTTTTTCTAAATTATCATCATTTGCTTGGGTAAGCATGTCAAAAATCACCTCTTCATTCCTAAAATTTAATAAATTGAAGTCCTTTGAGAAGTTTAGACTTTCGAGATTAGGATTTTGGGTGATGGCTTACTTAGTTTCTTCAAAACTTTCTTTCCTCCTTATCCAAATGAATATCTCATCCTTTATTAGCATAAATGTTAGAGGTTTGACCAAATTAGAAAAGTTATTAATAAACTTTCTAAAGAAATTTATCTTATCAAATAAACTTTTTAAACCCTTCTTATGTTTAGGTAATGAGAATGCTAAGATGACATTTACCCTTTCTGGATCAATGGAAAAACCTTTCTTGAAAATAATATGTCATATTAGTTTGCCTTCATGAACCAAAAACACACACTTCTTTGGGTTCACAGAGATCCCAAACTCTCAATACCTCTCAAAAATCTAGCTTAGGTGCTTCAAATGATCTTTTACTTCCTTGGAGAAAATTGTCACATCATCAAGATATACCAATACAATGTCATTGATTAATCCTTGAAAATCCATATCCATTGCACATTAAAAAGTAACCCCTACATTGAACAACCCAAAATTCATTTTCCTATAATAATATGTACCCCATTTAGTAGTTAAGGTTATCTTATATTGGTCACTTTCCTTCACCAAAATCTTATTATACCTAGAATACACATCAAGGAGAGAAAATATTTCACTACCAGCCACAACTTGTAGTATTTGTTACATGAAAGGGAGTGGGTAATAATCATTCAAAGACACTCTATTAAAGTCTCTAAAATCAACACACAACCTTATCTCTCCATTTCTTCCTAACATGAACTAGGTTTTCCAACCAAGATGAATGCTTAATGGGAAAGATGATTTTGGACTCAATTAGTTTGGTGATCTCTTTCCTCATGAGAGGCTCAATATTGGGATTGATTGGCCTTTGCATTTGATTAATAGGCTTAGCATTCTCATCTAAATCTATAGTATACTAAGCTAGATTTGGATCAAAACCTTTTAAATCACTATATGCCCATGCAAAAACATCAAAAAATTATTTGCATAACTCAATGAAAGCATGCTTATCTTCGCTAGTACATACCTTCCCAAGTGCAAGTAGTTTATATTTGAAGATCTGAACCTTCTCATAGTTTTGTTACTTGGTAGATATTCTTACCTTCACTTTCTTCAATTGGTCAGTATCATTGAATATGCTTTCAAGATTGAATAGGCCTTTAGGGAGTTTATTAGATTTTAATTTCATAATCTATCTTCCATATTGTTGTTTTAGTTTAGACCAATTCTTGGAATAAATCTCATCTACTTATTGTATAAAAAGTTGTATTTTCTAATCACTATCAAACCCCTGCCAATTAGTGACATTATTTGGTATGGATGGCCTTACAATCACTTTTAGATGAAGTTAGTTCTTGTCTTCTTTTATCCCTTTTGGAAAATCAAACTAAGCTCCAATTGATACTAGCCTATTAGCATGCTTATTATCTTATCTTGAAATAAAAGTGATGTTGATGTCTTTGAAATCTTCCACAAGATCCCACACTCTATGCTTATAGGATTTTATCAAAGAGTTTTTGTCAAATTCTTCCCTCTAGCTTAATTGACAACAAGTTCACTATCACCAAACACTTACAATTCCTTGACACCTCTTTTCCTTGACCACTAGAGGCCATGAATGAGTTCCTCATATTTGGCTACATTAAAAGTACAAGAGAACTTAAATATTAAGTTTGAAAAATGCCTTTTCGTTGAAGGTGAAACCAACATTGCTCCATCACTAGCCCCAATCTTGCTTTTAGACCCATCAAAGAAAAGTTGCTATAACCACTCACCTCCCTCACTTGGCTTCACTAGATTGGGTATGAAGGAATCCTTCTCATACATATAGTACACCCCAAGACCATATTATTCAATAAACTTGTGAGGATCATGTTCATAAGTGTTATGTCCCCATTCATCTAGGAATAAATTAGAAACTTCCTCAAAGGAAGATGATGGAGATTGGTAAATATGAATTTTCTCTTCATCAATGATAGCATAATTAACATTTTCCACCCTAGGTGAGTAAGTTTCCATGTGATCTCTATGAATAGGTTCTGACTCAATCTTCACTTTAGTACCATACTTTGTCCTAAACACCATGTAGGACCAATTGGCTACCAAATATCCACCTATATTGGATGTGAAGTCTCTTGATAAGAAAAGAGAAAAATAGGGAGATAAATCTGCCACCACCACATCATGAGGAATTGAAAAAGTAGGACAAGTATAAATGATCAAATTCAAATCTTTAACTACCCCCAAAGTCTTGGCTAGTGATCCATCCAATTACAAAACTCCTTTAGTCATTGGCTCATACTTGAGGCCTAGCTTATCTGCTATACATTTGGGCATAACGAATGTGCTTCCTCCACTATCTATATTACAATTATAAAACAAGAAATGACCAATAATTAGAAATAGGTAAAAAGGAGAAGTCTTCTCATCGTTATTCACTTAAACATCTATAGATTGAGTTTTATTGACTAAAACCACATTGTCATTTCCAAATGGGCCAACTTGTTTACCCAATCCATATAATTCCCTTTGGAGTATATCTTTCTACCCTACATGGTCTACTATTTTGTCCAAACTGGTTATATGCTTGATATGGTATATAACTTTAATCTTGTTATCTTTTGATAGAAACTAACTCATTTGTAACACTTTAACATAAAATTTTGAATTCATGGATTTCATTTGAAGGAGTAATGAAATACATTTCTTGGTTAGGCAAAGGAGCTAAAGTGGGCAATGCACCTTGAATAGGAGAATGCAAATTAGGGAATATATGCATTAGAGGTGTAGGGACTATTTTTCCTACTTAGACGAGGCAATTCCTAGCATTTATGGCTATGTCATATTAAGCAGGTATTGTGTTTTCACCCATAGATTGAATCATCATGGCAATGTCACTGTTTAATGGATTTAGGTAATATAAAAATTCATAGTTTAGGGTAGGTCTCAAAAGCGTTGAGATCCTATCCCATGTTGTTTGGAACCTAGTATTAAAATATTGCATGAATTCATGAGGTACACTCTTAATGGTAGTCAATTTATCGGCTAGAGATAGGTAGTCACTCTTCTCCCCAAACCTATTAGTTAATAAATCTCCCAATTCATCCCATGAGCTAATGGAATTATGAGCTAAGGTACCATACCAATCCAACACTCTACCTTTGAAGGATAAATCTAACAACATAATAGCCACATTCTCTTGGGTAATGTTGTGGATATTACAAAATTTTGTTATGTTTCTAATATGCTCAATGGTAGTAATAAGACCATCCCAAATAAAATATGAAACACTCTTGAGGGCTGATCTCTGAATTTGATCATATTTGTCAAGATTCAAGGGAGATGGCATAGTGAAAGTGATAAAATCTTTTCTCCTTTCCATATTAAGAATATTTATATAGACATCAGGAATAGTATGCAATACAAATTTTAAAGATTTAAACATAAACTCTTGCTTATAAGGATGAGTGTTTACAAACCCAAACCTTTTGGTGGAATATGGAGGTAGTTGCATAAAATCAAAATGTGTCTCTTTAGTAGTAGATCTAGTGGTCACCTTTGGCATGGAAAAATAACAATGATCATCAACCGAATACTTTTAATTATTCAATGGAGTAATCAGGTATAGAATGCATAAGCTTCTTTCATATTCAACTATGCCAAGACTAGCACCAACCTTAAACAATATTTTAGGACTTAGCGGTCCCATGAGGTGTGCCAAAAATTGTTGACACTTAGATTGGCACCCTTGAGGAGATGATCAACTCTCCTTATCCAAATGGCATAATGGAGTCATCTCTCCTGCTATGGGTGACAATTTCATTGAGATGAATCTCTAGATAAGGGGCTAATTCCCCTTGATGCACTTTTAAATCTCTCTCTAACATATCAATTATGTATGAAAAGGGGTAAGGAAAACAACTAAGAAACCACGTGATGAAGAAACAATGTATAATGTATTCCTAGTTGACTAAAACCACTACTTAAAGACAAACAAGGTGTTTCTCACACAAGACTCATGACTAAGGATTCATTACTACATCAATGTTTCATATGTTATATTCAAGAAGGTAAATGATTATTTGGAAAGAAATGAATGATTCCAAAGAGGGATAAAATCATGGACCACCTCTAGGATATCTCTATACTTATAAAATAATACTAGCAAAGACATGAAATAATCTCCTTTCTTTCAAATTGGTAAACCATCAAGAGTACAAGCTATAAAAGACAATCTTTCACTATACTAGATGAACAAGATTCATGTCATTACTCAATATTATAGCATATTAGTGGCAAAAACACTTTTATATTTCTTCAAGAGTTATTCAAGTACAAATCTAGCTAGAGCTTTCCCAATAACTAGTAGATGCTATTTAAAAATACAAAAGACTACATAAATATATCTTTTAAAAAAGGAATCACGTAAGGGAAGTCCAAAGGTCACTTGAACATATGTCACCTTTAGAATATTAGTTAGAATTTCATGTGAAAGAGGTGTGATATAAGTCATGTCATTTCAAGATTATACTCGTTTGAAACCAATCATAAGAATGGTGAAAAGTGGTTCAAAACCTCCAAAATTTGCACAAGTGACTACCTCCATCATAAACCATCTAGGAGAATTTGAAATATAAAATGGGGAAACTAACACATAACATTTCTCAATAGACATGAGACTCATCATGACAGTTCGAGAATACCCTTTCTAACTACCCTCCATCTTATGGACACTTGTGATCATCAATTTCATGGGATATTTTTGGTTTGATCAACATTCAATAATGACTCAAACTATCAACCTGTCTATTATTCACTTATTTTACCTATACCAAATGCTCAAGATCTTGTCATTTGTTACCTCCATATTGGCCCTCAGGGTCTATCGTAGCTTTTTGAATCCAAAGACTATTTTTCATAGTTTAAATTTGATGTTTGTGGGGCCATTACCTTCCTTATTCCTTCAGAACATTTTCCTCAAACTTAAGTTACTTTCAAAAAATTTCCAAGTGATCTTTAACTCAAAATTACCCTCTGAATCATGGAAAGTGCCCTTTTAGAACCTTTGTGTGGGATACTTTTTCTTGAAAGATGCCTTTCATGGAATTTTGTAAGGTAGTTAGATTCAAAGGTGTCCTTCAAAAGATTTGTCTCAGCCACTTTTCTCAAAGGAATTGCTTTGGGATTTTTTCTTTATGAACTCTTTCTACTTTCTTCAAAATTTTCGGGGAACCTATCCTTCAGACTTTTTCCCCAAGAAAATATTTTGATATTTTTTAGGCTTAATTTTTTTTCACCTTTTGACTTGAATAATTCCTTTAGACAAAAATTCTAAAAGAAATATGCCTTGGTTATTTGACTTGAACAATTCCTTCAGACAAAAATTCTAAAAGAAATATGCCTTGTTTATTTTTCAATGTGTATAATTTTCCTGAACAAATTTTGGGGATAATTTTTTCAAAATAATTCCTTCAAGATTTCTATTTTTTCCTTTGGAAATATTGAAAGTGTCCTTTTGGCATTGAGTTTGGTTCACTTTGCTATGGAGGGGTACCTTTTAGAAACATTGCAAAGGACCATTCTTTTGAAAAAGTACCCTTCGAAAGGATTGCAAAGTGCCCTTCAAAAAATATGAAGATGACCCCTTCAGCTTTCTAAAATGGTCCCTTAGCCTAAAAAATGTCCTTCAAAGAAATTATTTTGAATAAAATGTCTAAAACAATTCCTAACACTTGAACAGAAAAACCCAAAATAACTCTTGCCAAAATAAAGAAACCTTGCACTTTTGGTCATGGTTTTTGAGCAAAACACGTCCTCTTAATGAAATATGAATAACAGGAAAACTTGAATTCTTATAATTACAAAAACCCAATGTTGAAAATGAAGATAAACCCAAAGTAGATGACTGAGCTCGAATGACTGTTTAGAAATATTTTCAAAGCAAGTCTTTGAATATGAACAACTTTGTTTGTGCTTCAGTGAAGGACCTCAAACATAGTACATAGGAACTTTGAACCAAGATGAACAAACCCACATGATGAGCTTCCTCTACAACAACTACACGTGCAAGATCTGGTACTTTAAAAATGTTCTTTAAACTCTGTTCAGACCTATTATAATGACTCAAAGACAGTAAAAGGATCTAGACAAGGAATTGATCAAAGCTAATAGCATTCATATTATGTTGAATAAACCTAAGATCACTCTATGATATTGTATTTACCCTTGAAAGATCTAAAGGCCAAATTTTGATATAGGAGTGCCCAATTTTGACCTGCAGGGTCAAAAATTGGTCTACATTAACATGATCACACTATTAGAATTTGAATTCAAAAATTGTACCTTTAGGCTCATGAATGGGTTTTATTCTTGAGCCAAAAGGCATGGTATTTTTTTTATTATACCTCTCAAACTTGGCTATAGATTGATAGGTCCAAGCCTTTATGCGATCATGATATCTATTAACAAATATTCACTCAATGTATGTGATCACATTATCTATTAATATGATCATATCATGTATTAAAATTATTGCACTATTAGAATTTGAATTCAAATACCGTGCCTTTTGGATCATGAATGACTTGGATTGTTGAGCTAAAAGGCACAATATTTAAATTCAAATTCAAATAGTGTGATAATGTTAAGACATAATATGACTGTATTAATAGGTAACATGATCACATATATTGAGTAAATCTTTGTTAATATATAACATGATCGCGTAAAGGCTTGGACCTATCAATTTATAGCTGATTTTGAGAGTTATGATTTAAAAAATTATAAAATTTAAATTTGATCTTTAAGTAAACTACAAATTTTAATGGTAAAATTTAGAAACATAACACCATCATGATGAACATGCTCTTCTCTTTCTAAAATTATGTTTTTAATGAAGTTTGGACTAGTGATACATGTTAATGTAATTTTTATTTCATTGATCAAAGTGAAAAATAATTTATATGGTTAGAATCTAGGCCTAATTCTACACACATTTAAAAAAATGACTTTCATTTTTTAAGGTAGTTAGTCACACTACACAAGCAACTATGCAATTTTTTGTTAGTTTTCAGGATATATTTACTTTTAAAATTCATTAAAAAAATTATTCATTGAAAAATATATATATATAGGTAAAAAACTAGAAGATCTTATCTACATTTTTTGTTAAAGTGTTTCAAACAATATTAAATGCTGCTAAAAAAATGGTGTATCGCACAAACATCTATCCACTATATTTTCTTTAAAAAATATAGGATTTCCCCATATGAATGTCTATCTACTATATTTTATTTAAAAT